>JANHGL010021728.1:67226-87087 GCA_024611195.1 Ceyx melanurus | reverse complement strand
TATAACATAATGAAACAGTTAATTAACATAATGTTGGGTTTTTTCCTTCATTATTTTCTACATATTTCCTTCATTTTTTTCTACATATTTTTTCTCATTATTTTCTAAATATTGAGAGCCTGATCAACAGAAGTAGTATTTTTTCAGTGAGAATACCAGAAACCACTTTGTTAACTTATTGGCACTTGCAGCTTCAAGTGTTACATTATTATCTACAAAACATGCTGGGAAAACACACAATACAATATTAAATAAAATATTCAATCCAGTTTTTTTTTTTCTACAATTATATGGATTATATTATTTTATTTGTGTAATTAAGGATACTATTTTCCAAAAAGGGATATCTGAATTGTAATCATCACAACCAGCTCAACTAGTTTCCACTTGTAATATATAAAGTTTTTTTTTTAATGTCCATTTTTCCATATTTTTAATGCTTTTTGAAATATTCAAAAAGAAAATAACTAAAAAATGTTTATTTTCACAACACAAGACCAATAAAAAAGCCTTTATCATTTGAATAAAATTGTGTTACTTATTTTTTTTTTAATTACAGCAGGTATAGATAAACATATTTATCTATTGGAATGTTCAAATTTGAACCATATGTATTCTTGTTGCTGGGTGACTTAATGACAGCTTGGCCTGTGTCTGTTGTGCTATGGTATGGAAAACTGGAGTTTATGTAGCACATTTCAAATGCATTTACCTGACCATTCATAACATGCTCAGTTAAGCTCTGGAGACTGCTTAGGCATCAGCACCTAACTCATGTGGCAAGCTGGATGAGGCAAGACTTTAACAACACATCTTAATCCCTGTGCTGCTTGAAAGATATAAATGAGATCAAGGAGAGGAAAAGTTGATTCAATCTTTTAACAGAACGAGGCTTTTTTTCTCTCTTGATTGCATTTTGATAACTTTGGAGAGTAACAAAATACAAAGTTTTTTTACTGATCTTGCTTCTCTGCAATTCAAGACTAAGGGCTTCCTGAACCTCCACACAGTACTGGGTACAAACTGACATAAAATACTATAGAAAAGCATGTAACCCATGGAAAAAAACCAAACCAAACCACAACGAAACAAACAAAACCCCCCAAAACAAAACCCAAGATGTATTTTATGGTCCAGGAGAAACAAACTAATATGAAAATATGTATTTTGTCAGGAACAGAATAAAAATCCAATTTTGTTCTAGATGTTTTAGCATGCAGCACTACATTTTTTTTTCAAATGAGGTTTTGTATTCAGATATTATTTCACTGCAAAGGGAAAGAAGTAAAAGTGAATGGGCCAAAGAGGATGTGAACTCTTTTCCTTTGGCATCATGTTGGCATTGCCAGACCATGTTAATAGAGCAGGCTGCAATTGCACAAAGTCTTTTTGATCAACACCACCATCTGCATCCATCCCTGTTATTCCAAATATCACATTAAACCAATTATTTGAACACAGTGAAATTAATCTAGGAGATAACTGCTAATCACAGCTGGTCACACCAGCTTGGTCCCCAGTGTTCTATCAGCAGGAGCATTTTGCAATGACCCACTGCAGCACTTCCAATGCAGGTGATGTTCTTTATAGGATGAAGCAGTGGCAGGAAGCTTTCCTAGCATTAAATTAATGAAACACAAAAGAAGCTTTATGGTTTTTATCCCAAGGCTATTAAGATACAGTTAAACTGGTCTCATGTCAGTGTTTCTTTCAAAAACATCACAGTGAGAGACAGTGGGATGCAATGCCTGCCTCCCTCCACTCTGAATGCAGGAATGAAAACAGTGCTCATGAAAAGCTAAGTAAAAGCCAAAGAAGTTGGCTGTTCACATTGAATTGTGCAATTTCAGGAATGCCCCTCTACGAATATTTTGTTTAATGTTAATGCATTGTATTTTTAAATACCCACCCTTTATCAAATGCTATGGTACCACAACTTTGTTTATTGAATTAAATGTACTCTTACTGGCAACCTAAAACTCAAAAGCAAGTGCTAACCTTTGCAAGGAGTGTTGAAGTAGTCATGGTATCCATACTCTCTGAGATTTCATGAAGTTAGGTGCTTAAGAATAGGATAAATAAAAACTAGAAAACTGGTACTTTAAAAGTAGACATCAGAAAATGAAGCAGGAAAACTTATTACCACTTATCAAGCCCAACCATTGGTATTTCCTAGAGTGAAGTGCTGTAAGTAGTCATCTCTGATGAGTATCTCTCTGAGTAGTACCTCTCTGGCTGAGTGGCACCAAATAACATTTTTCAGAACCTTATAGTTACATATTTCTGTTTTCAGAAATTAGACATATGTCATGTGAATAAAGAATGCAGAAAATATCTTACATGAATAACAAAAAACGTATCAGAAAAGCTGGATAAGATATTCGTGTTTCCAGAAACATCCAAGTAAATCTGAAAGCTTCTATATTAAATACAGTATATTTTAATGAAAACTAGGGCTGTCATTCAAATCAGTAACTGGTGCTCATGGGGAGTTTGCAACTTTCTGCCATGAATCAGATAATTCTTGGAGACAGGACAGTAGATCAGACAAGCCTATGAAAAAGGAAAATTAATTTCAAGGTACTTAATTGGCATTTCATTCATGACCAAAAGCACCTTAGATGTGGATGTTCACAGAAAATTATTGTATTAAATAGAAATATAACTAAGTAACTAAATAAAAACAAGTAATTTAACTTACATTAAAAATGTATATGTTTTATATACATTTCAGTTTACAAGAACAGAAGAAAAATAGTGAATTATCAAATATTTTTGATGCTACTGCAGCTGGAAACATTAAGATTACACAGTTTGTTTCTTTGTCATTTCACAGTTTGTTTGAAAACACCCTCTACTTGTTTTCAAGTCACTCAGCTATCTCAGAATTACTATTGTGGTGCAAAACCATTTGACAAAGGTTTTGTCCTGTACAGATTTGAAACGGCTGAATGAAAATTTGAAATGGTCAGCATGAAAACCCGCTATTTTTTATAGGATTGGGTATTTGATTTTCATTGACAACAGATGTAATCAGCTCACTCAGGTTTCCCTGGGGGAGGTTTCAGAGCCTCCATTGTGTGGGAGGACACTGCTGGCTCTGCACTGAGATTAGCCTGCAGAGGTTGAGAAAGAAAGGTAAGCTCCTTCCCGCTGTTGGTAAATACTGGTATTGTCCTCCATGCCCTACTGAATGCAACAAAGGCAATTCTGCAAAGTTAATTACTGCAATAATGACAGAAATGACACAAAATAACAAGGAATGTGCTAATTCAAGAAGATTCGAGCCATTGATGTATTAGTCCTTTTACTGCTCGTCCTTACTTTCAGGCACGTACTCCTTTACTCATAAATACTGAGTGGATTTGGGGTACTTAGTATTTCAGGAATAATCTAGTAAAATAAAGAATAATGTGTAAGGAGTGGCGACTAATGATCTCTTAGGAGTTGTCTGGTCAGTACCTGAGAGTTGAACACAGAAGATGAAGTATCTGAATAAAAGGACTTGCAGCATGTGCCCTTTTCCATGTCCAAGAATGAAGAATCACTAGAATTCCATTTATATGTAAAAATCATTTAAACCCCCTGAGAAGGCAAAGGTGACAGGTGAATAGACTGCACCAAAATATTGGATTTTTTTTTTCCTTGCTTCCCCTTCCCACAGTATCAGAGAGGAGATGAGTGATACTAATTCTTGTGTGAACATCTGACACAGAGCTCTGGATGACAACTTGTGAATCTCTGTTTACGTGGTTCCACTGGCACTGGAAGCTGGGTCTTGGAAACCATAGGCTTGTGAAATGTGGAGTGACAAATCTCCTTTATGTGTGGCACTCTACCAGCAACAGGGAGCACAAGAAAGCTTGGGCACAGAAATGACCCTCTCCTGAGGTCTCAGAGAGAACTAGCTGGGAATATTTATTTTTTAATATTTATTTTTTATTATTTATTATCATTTAAACTCTTTCTTTTAGCAAGGGCCACTGCATTTAGGTAACAATCATATATATATTCTAAATGACAACTCTCTCATAGAAGTCAAGCACTACCCTGCCAGGTTGTTCCTAATCCCAATGTACAATGAAACAAATTCTTCTAAAAAACTGAATAAGAAAAGCAAAAGAGAAAGTCCTGCATGCTGCAATATGTATCTCTAAAATCACCATAAAAAGAGCACTGGGAATTGCTGACAATTTCAGCTGCAACACTGAATAATCCAAGTAATCCTTGTTCTATTTAACCAAAAGGAAAAATGAAAAGACTTTCATTAAAACACAGTCATAAATTCCATCCATAAGACTTTTCCTGCAATTAAGTTACATTTACTGATCCACTATGCCTTAAAAGAAGCATTAACACAAAGAGTTCAATTATTCATGGTCAAACAAAGTTGATTCTATTGCTTCAAACACTGCAGCATTCTCTTTTACAGTGGTTATTTCTAGAGTATCTTCAAAAAGGGCACAGTCTATGAAAATGTGTAAGTTTCTGAGTAAAAGCCATCATCAAGCCTAACTTTTTGTGTTTCGTACTTCTACCATTTTCTGCTTTCATGGGGATGATATTTGCTGGGATTTCTTTTGTCCTTTTCATCCCTTAAATGGTAAGCTGATTAAAATTGACCATTTTTTGGAACTCGGTTCCAGTGTCCTAAGAAAAAGGAGCCTCTCAAATCAAACAACAAAACAAAACAACAGTCAAACAACTAAAACTAGGACATTTTGGTTATGGAATATTTACCAGTGAGGAAAGAAACTCAGGGAACTCTGCAAAATAAACTCTGTGGAACAAAGTTGGTGGTTTTTGTGCTATCAGCAGAGGGCTTAAATAGCTGCAGAGGGTCTAACATCTGTGAAGGGCTGTACCTACTTCTCCTCCTGATAAATACCCACTGCTCCCTCTTCTATCATTCCCAATTGGTGTCAATTTTCCCTAGGGATGCCATCCCCCAAGAGTTAGCACCTTGTATTGCTGCTGATTGCTGCCCAGCTTCAGTCTGAAAAGCCCTAAGTGTAACTGCCTTAATTAAGCTACAGAAGTATGCATTTTAAAGGTCAAGAGTCCCCAATCAATCCTAGGAATTTAAGCAGGGGGTAATATTGCCCAAAGACATTAAGCAAAACCTTATCTTCTAGAGACACTTGTTTCATTTTCAAAGGTTGGGAGTGAATACAGATTCTCCATATTCTTAGGTATAAGCAAATACCAGGGATACATTGCTTTGACCCAGTAAAAAGTCTGGCATCTGTTCTATTAAAGGTAATGGTAACATAGAGATGATTTTTTTTTTCCTCAATAGACCTCTCTAATGAGAGCAAGCCTCAAAGATGACAGGCAGTTACAGACTTGACTGTTGTATATAACTCTGGTTTTATGTAAATGTGCAACAGACTGATGATTAACAAATAGTAACAAAAAAAGTCTTCAAATGATTTTTTTCCCCCCCCTTAGAAAGTCACCTCTTCCAAATCCATGTAAGTTTGTGAATACCTAGAAGGACCGAAATTCTACCTGACTTTCCTGAAGATGTCACAGGTTTAGCAGAGTTAGTGTTCCTTTTTTTTTTTGCTGGAACTAGATAGCATACAAAAAGAAAACAGAAAAAACAGCTAATTGTTAGTGGTAGTAAATTATGTCCTAGAAATACGGTCAAATATTCAGACAACTAATATTTGAATTTACAGTTGTTCCTCTTTTACAAAGTTTCTATTTTGCACAGAAAATCTTGAAGGGGAAAAAAAGCCTCCAAATCCCAAAAACTTACCGTTTCTTTGTACAGAAAATATTTAGAAACTACAAAGCCAGTGAAGCACAACTCCAGGATTCAGTAACTTAAAAGTTTAGGTCAATTTTTTCCTCAAACAAGAGACTTCCTTGATGCATTAAAGCTTCTTTGCTTCTAGCAAGGGACAGAAAGATGAGAAAAGAATCACATTGTTAAAAATGAATTACAGACAACCTAACCTGCTCTAAACCAACTGTCCCTCCTCCTTTTTTGTGCAACCCACATGCTTACGAAACTCATCACTTAAGTAACACCAACTTAATGTAGCATGAAATGTAATAGTGGATAGAGATTTTGCTCTCTTGGCTGCCTTTGGTTTGAAAAAGAGGAATTGAAAAATATCATGTGGGTTGGACGTTTCAGTCACAAGTTACTTACATGCAAAACTACCCTTAGAAATTTTGCTTTACTTCATTATTTGACTCACACATCATTGACACAAGGACTACCACAGTGGGAGACTGGAAAGACCATGAAGATGAATTTTGGAATAGTTGGATAACTTATGCTTGTTGGAAAGAGCATTAGTGACAATGATGCACAGGCAATGCAACGGAACCTTTTCATTATTTAAAAAGCAAAAAGGTTCATTAATTTTTTGCTCTAGGGCATTTCATATTTGAATAGTTGTATTTAAGTGCCATTCTAGCTTTCATGTGAAAAGCTTAGATGATTTCCTCCTAGATAATGAATGATAGCCTTGGAGTCTAGTGAGGAGATACAGGAAAAAAACCTAAATCTTCAGCTGGAAAAAAAACCCCAAAAAACAAACTGAGAAGATTTACACAAGGACTATGTGGATTAAATAAGTTATCAACATCACTATATGTTATTAAAAGCAACAAATTACTTTCATTTTGTCAAATTCAAAGATGGACATTGCAATTTTCTAAAAAAAACCCTCCCATTGCTAGAAAATGCCATTTTATCATTGGAAGAACTGTTTTGATGTCAATAAAATCAGACTAATTTTCTGTCAGCCTTCCTAGAAAATCAGGCTGCCTGAAGGACACAGAAATTTGCAATACAAAATTCAGTCTGGAAGGATAAAAATGTTCTTGTGTGTTGTATTGCCATGGAAGAATGAAACACTTTGTGTCTTTTGGATGTTAGGAGGCAAAGTGCTGTTGCTATCTTATAGTAGTGTATTTAGAAATGTCCCCACAGAGTAATTTCCATTGGACAGGAATTCTGAAAGTCAGCCACCTAGTCCATCTCAAAGTCAGGTCCAATTCCATCAGGGTGCTCAGGATTTGTCCAGCTGAGTGCTGAGTATCTCCAAGGATGAAGATTCCACCACCTCTCTCAGTAACTTGGTCTTACTGAACACTCTCATATTAAAAAGATTTTCCACAATAGCTAATTGAGTTTTTTTGGTGCTCCATCCTGTGTCCATTGTCTCTTACCCTATTGCTGTGCACCCTGGAGAGGAGTCTGGCTGTTGTCTCTGTACCATCCCATTAAGGGAGTTAGAAACTGCAGCAAGTTCCCCATTACAAGTCCTCTAAAGTCTAAAACAAGTCCAATTCTTCTGCTCTAGCCCTTGATCATCTTGGTCAGTCTCTGCTGGACTCACTTCATTATGTCAATGCCTTTTTGGAACAGACCCCACACTCCAGATGTGGTCTCCCACGTGCCAAACAGAAGGGAAGAATCACTTCCCTGCATCTGCTGGCTATCCTGTTGTTGATACCACCCAAGATGCATCTGGCTGGCACATTGCTGACTCATGTTCAATTTGTTGATCATTAGGACCTTGAAGTCCATTTCTCCCCAAATGCTTTCCAGCCCATACTGGCATATGGAGTTATTCCATCACAGAAATGGGACTGCAATTGCTTTTCTTAACCTTCATCAAGTTCTTGTTGACCCAGTTTCTAGCCTGTTGAGATCCTTCTGAGACCTTGCCCTGCAGCATACAGACAACCACCTCAAATTTGATATTGCCTGTGCACTTGCCAAGTGATGCTATTATTCACCAGTTGGACTTTGCACTGCTGATCACATTTCCTTGAGCTTGGTGTGTCAGCCAATTTTCCACCCACCTTAGAGTCCATATCTCACCAATTTGTCTATAAAGATACCAGAGGAGAACAAATTGTGAATACTTAAGATTCCAATTAGTGTCTTGCCTAAAATGGTTTCTAGTCCTTCTACATAATGCAATTTATTAATTATTCAAATAGGATAATCCGGGAAGTTAAACTAGAGACTGTGTGTGAATCACAGAAAATAGCTGCTACAAACTACAAAATTAGTATCAGCACAGGAGCTGTTTCGTATGACAGAGAAGTTACTGACTCTATTCACATAAAGCTATGAGCTAGATAAACCTTAGACTTCAGGAAACCAAAGTTTATTCAGGAATTTCTGTACAGATAGGTTTGTGAACCCAAAGGTTTGTGTATTTTCTTTTCCCCAGAGAACACCAGTTAGTCTAATAAAAGATACTACCACTATCTCCACACTTGGCCTCCCTCCTTCCCAGAATGATAATTTTAATGCTGTGATGTGAAATTGCTGGCATTTTTACCTCAGAATTAGAAAAAGAAAAGCAACTGAAGATTACCTGGAGCAGAGAAGCACTGTTGTGCTTTAAACTGCTGTTTGGAAAATGAGGAAAAGCATATCTAGGAATCATAAACTTGATAGAGGTCAGTACTGCATAGTAAATATTGTTCATTTCAGGTAGGAACAATGAAGCAGTTGAAGAGATACTGTCAAATAGAAAGGAGGTAAGAAAAAGCCTCTTAAATATATGCAATATTTTCAGTATGCAGCAGCTTAATCTAATCTATGTTATATGGACAAATACACCATGTGCAGTCAAAAGTGCTTCAAAATATTAGACTTTTTCTATGGTCTAAATAGATAGTAGAATGGAATCACTATGTAGACTGTGTTCTTGGAAGATGAAGCTTATATTAATACAATTAAATATGGCAAGTTATCCATTTCACCATTACAAGCTACAGTGCTCACACATGACAGTTCTGTTTTTATCATTACATTTGTGTAGCTACACAAGAACAAATTCATCTAGCACATGAAATATCAGTGCTTATAATTAAGATGCATTTTATTGCTCCTCTTTAGAATATTTTTAATACCTGTTTGGAAGAACAAATGACACCAAATATCAAACTATACAAATAAAGGCTGATTTATTTATGTTTTTTCTACAAGACAAAAATTTTGTAGAAGTTAGGATATAGTCTGCTGTTAACTCGTGGATAGTTTAAAAATTTCTATGAACCAGAATAGTTGCAAGGAATGTGGCATGAAACACAGGGTCCAAGAAAAACAATATAAAAAAAAGCCAAAACATGCATTAATTTAAACACTCTGAATAACATCTCTTTTAACTGCCCAGATTGCTAGTGTCTGTCTTTCAAAATTCAATATATATTAGTAAAATCATTGCATGCATTATTTTCACACGTTTTATTCACAGCACAGATCTAAAAAAATTCTTTATGATGCCTAAAATCATTTGACAGATATAAAAGAACAGTGAAAACCAAAACAGTTGTTTGCTTTGATGGTAAAAGGTAAAGCATCTTCCTCAAAAAAAATGTCACCAAAGGATTATTTTGAAGAATTTTGGAAAAATGCTATGATGATGTTTTCTTCTTCAGTTTCTTGTACCATACAGGTGCTTCTTTATTTGTCTGTAAGATAAAGAACATTTTCATTGTAGGACAGTGAAAGTCAGAAGAAAATCATGCAATCTACACTAAGCTCTTTTTCCTTCGTATGTTGTTCACAGTTATAACTATTTATTATGATAAATAAATTAAAAACATGACTATGCATTTAAGCTTATTGATACCTACCTGTACTAAAGCCTTCCTATTTATAGGTTAGAAAAAGCAGATTATACAATAAGTAAATGTTTTACTTTAAAATATCTATTAGAATGAAATCATGCATCCACTGTGCCATAAACAGTTTTAATTTGGAATATCATCTGACTTTCCCAGTTGAGAAGGGGAAGGAACTTAGATCTTAGGTATGCCATAATAGACCAACACCTCAGGAAGAAATATAATTCTTCAAACATTAGAATTAAAAATAATTCAGCATTTTTTTCTGTCAATGTAGAAAGTATTTTCATCACAGAGAATTAACTGTGAGCAACTTCTTTTTGCCTTCATTATCCTATGGGCTACTGCTATACAGTCAGGATTGTTTAAGGTTCTTGCAGCAAATTCAGTGGTTGGTTGTATACAGAAGTAAAATTAAGCAGCAGAGGTGGAACAAGATAAGGATATTCTGTTTTCAGGGTTGGCTATAATCTCTTAGTTAGTGAGTACTGCCTTTTTGGTCTGTTGTCCCTAAACTTGTTCCTTTCTAGTTCCATTTTCTATCTGGTCTCAATTCTTTCCTTCCAGACTTAATTCTATTTGAAAATCAGCTTTATTCAGCTGGTCTTGTGCTAGGGGTTCTCAGCACATTTTCATCTCCATCTTTCTCTCATTCTGAAGATTTCAGTCAGAAAAATCTGCTGTATTTGTGGAAACTTTTAAAATTCTAGAAATTGAGTTAAATTGGCAGGATTTTCACAGAACTAACTTCTTTCCTCAAGTAAGAAGTAACCTTCCAACTGCCCTATTTTTGGTTCCCTACTCTGAAGTCTGAAGAGCCTAGACTTTTTCAAAAAGAAGTTGCTCACACTTTCTAAGTGTGAAAGCATTTTTTTTTCTGATGATTTAGCAATCTTGAAAGGACTGTGGATAAGACAACACTGGGTATGCCTGTCCTTAGTCTCATAATGCTATCCAAGCAAATCTGGAACCCCTAAAATCCCCAAATGTCCAAGAGACACAACCATTTCCTACATTTTCTATTACAAAAGCAGCATCTGATGTGCTGCAGTACAAACCTCATTAAACCTCAAGTAAACTTCATTACTAGAGGCACAAAATCTGAAGCAGGTCACTTGAAGTATTTAAATCCAAGCATTTAAGTTTCTAAAGTTATTAAACTGGGTTTATAATATCAGGTATCCTTAGTAACAGAAGTTATATCAATACTGGGTATGTATTTTTAATAGATATTTAGATGTACACAAATTAATATGCATATATACTTGAATGTAAGTATATATAAATGCTATTTCCTCACTCCTGCTCCTCAGTATATATACTCATATGTGATAAGGGTAGATTTAAAATTGAATACATAGTCTGTGGATCTCCTCAGCTACTCAACTTTTGCTAACCACTCTTAATATTGTAATACCATAATGGCATGAAAGAAAATAAATTAAGATTGCTGCGAATTTAAGATGTAGAAACTACCAAATAGCTAATTTCCATCATAAACTGTAATTTATCTCCTCAGGATCGACCATACAGAGCTACAAGTGTTCTGTTGAATTAATGATACATGCTTTTAAAGTATCAACCCACATTTTTCTTTTTAAACAGTGAGGAGAATTGCCAAAAACAAGCTGATGGCACTTAATCATTGTACTTACAAATAATGTTGGCTTTGCTATAAATACATTTCCTTCTTCATGTTCTGGCAGCAGTTTTACTGAAGGGTCTGATTTGTTTTTTGCAGCTGCACTTTTTACATCAAGATGAGACTGAGGTGAATTTTGTTCATGGTGTTTACCATGTAGATTAATCAGCATCTGTTTCACTGTGGCTAGTTCCTATAAAACCACAAAAGAACAATGAGAAGTTATTCATAAAATTACATTTGAACCTATTAAATATGTATTTGTTAATAATAAATTTATGTTCGCCTCACTAAATGTGTAAGTGGATCAGTAAATCTAACAAGCATACTTGCCATAATTAATAAAATTACTAATTGGACACTGGTAAAATGAAGAAAAATAAAAAAGCACATGGGATATATACAACTCAAATTTTGTATTGTTTGAAGGCTGTAAAAGGAACATTTACTGTGGAATAAAGAACACACACTTTTAACTTAAGTTTCTATTTAATTTAAAAGAATTCTTTCAAATTTGTTTTGTCTGGCTTATTCTTATTTGAATGCCTATGTCAAATTGTACTTTGGAGTACTAGGTGTCTTTATATCCCAATCAGAAAAGAAAAATAAATTAAAAACCTTAGCTATAGTAAAAAGTTGGATCAGAGTGAGAAAGAAATTTTGTGGAAAAATGGAAGTGCCAACATGGGAAAAAAACCCCAAAACAAGAACATATAGAAATAGACTTTTTAAGATCTAAGAATTTATTTTGTAAACAACTTAGATTAATTAAAGTTACTTTTTTTTTACTACTCAGCAAAAAAAACCCAGATTAGTCAAAACCTATTGTAGTGAGAAAGGAAGAAGCATAATATTTTGTGTATTTATATTTATATTTAACTGGACATCTTCTTTTGTCATCTTGCATCATGTATTACTTTAACTTCTTCTCCCCCAACATGTAATGGGTGTAAATACCATGTTACAGATTTTCAAGCATTATGTATTGTACTGTTATTATTTAGAGCATTGGTTATCACAGCATTGGAACAGCAGTCATAGAAAATAGAGTAGAAAAGCCTTTCAGAACAAATTCTAAGAGAATTTTTGCTTTTTTTTATAAGTATGAATGTTTTTGTTTGCTTGCTTTTTAGAAATGCTGTATAAGCAACACCATTAATATTAGTGTCCTATATAATTAACATCCTATTTTATCTTTCAGAACTCATATATAGCTTTTGTTTATATATTTCTATGTTCTGAAACATAATAAAAAATACAAACTCATATATAGCTTTTGTTTACACATTTCTATGTTTATATTTTTATTATATATAGTTTTTTGTTATCTTACCTATTAACACTTGCCAGAAAATTACGTTGCTGCACATTCTATTTTCATTGCATATTAGTAGTTAAAAAAACCCAACCCTCAGCTTGTAAAACATTCCTGCCATATACCTTCTCTCTGTCCTCTGCTGCATTTAAGATAGAAAGTCAAAAAAATAATGTTGCTGCCTTTAAATTGTCCCAGGCTGAGTTGTGTGAGTGCATGTCACACTCCCCAGAGCAGCTTTAGAGGGTGGACAAATTGTTCTTGCATCTCAGTCATTTAATATTAACTATTTGTATAATTCAGCCATGTGTGGTGGCATGTTGAAGCAGCATGACTGCAGAGCAGCTGTTGACCAGGACTGCATAGCTGATGCCAACATGGGTTGCAAAGTTGTGAACTCTGCAAAGATGTTGCCAAAGAGACACATAGACAGAATTTCTCGATGAAAATAACTCAGGCAAGTACACAAACAGAGAAATACACCATCACTGCAGATTAAATTGTACACAAGCTATGTTTTGACATTAACAAGTGCTGTTTCTATATGTAAACTGCATTATTCTGTTGAGCAAATGGTTGCAAAAAGGGCAAAACCCCCAAACTATCATGCAGATTGATTTCAAAGCCAGAATTGAAACCTGTACTTCTAGGGTCAAATTCTCATGTCAAGATCCACTCATCATTCTAAGGTTTTCTGTTGGACTAGATGATCTTCTAGGTCCCTTCCAATCCCTACCATTCTGTGATCCTGTGGATCCATCCTGTACTTGACAGCCCTGTTTTTGGACTTGGAATAGACTCTGGAGCATCATCTCTCACACCAGTGTCCCCTGTGACAGGAAAACTCTCAAATGTGAAGCTATGGGAAGGAATGACGGGGAGTGGGGATGACAAATGAGCCCACAATGAATAAATTATTTTCGCATCACAGCCAAATTTAATCATGAGAATTTAGCTACAGTTGCCTTAATATTTGTTTTAAAATCCTTCCACATTTAGTGAGAAAGACCTCAACAAACTTGGCAAAACAGCACAGGAAACTCTCAAGCCAATAGCATCACTGGTATGTGTACTGCTAAACAACAGAGGAAAATTGGCCCAACACATTTGTGAGAGATTTGCTGTTTTCAACCTAGAAAATACTGAAAACAAAGTTCTGTCTCAAACAGAAGTAATTTCACCTAGTTTTTTTTCCATTTAGTTCTGCTTCTGAACATAATCTTAATTCTTAGCTTCACTTTTTAATTCTAAACTAAGAGCCATTAGCACTACCTGCTACTGTTACATGCTACCGTGACTCAATAATATTTTCCTATCCCAAAAACTGTCAAGTTGGTGTAGAGAGCCAGCAAAAGAAAAAGCAGGTCTGGAGATTGTGCTTAGCAGAAATATGTGAACTTGTTCCACTGTGAACAAAAAAAAAAAGTGGAAAGTAGGTATAAGGTTCAAAATGGGATGGTAAGAATCTTTTGTGTAGAAGGACATGCATTAGTTTCAGGATAAGCCTTACTTGAGAAGAAATGGATGGCTAATTTATATATTATATAATATTTATATATATTTATATATCATGTGCTGGAAGCAGATGCAAAAGAAAAGTCTCAAGAAAAAGCAAATGACTTTCAGGAGTGAATTACATAAATGTCAATTCCTATGTTCTTACAGGAGGGATGTGTTGCACCTTCAAATAAATTCCATGCAATGATGTTAAAAAGCAACTTTATGTAGATACAAACTGAATAATTAGAAATGCTCAGAAGAGACATTATTAGTTAGAAATAAATTAATAGTTAAGAAATCCTCAGTAGAGGCTTCTGTACTGTTAGATTAAAGCATATATGTTCAGAACCTCCTTTGGAAGCTTGTATTCCTCACTTGGATCCTAGCAACTGCCATGGAATTGTCAGAGTTGGATGGGACCTCTGGAGATCCTCCAGTCCAAGCCCACCACCCAAGTAGGTTTGCCTGAAGCACGTTACACAAGATTCTATCCAGGTGGGTTTTGAGTGTCTCCAGAGGAGACTCCACAACCTCCCTGGGCAGCCTGTTCCAGTGTCTGTCACCTTCACTTTAAAGAAGTTTTTCCTCTATTTAGCTGAAACTCCCATGTTCCAGCTTGTGCCCATTGCCCCTTGTCCTGTCACTGGGCACCACTGGAAAGAACCTGGCTGCATCCTCCTTGCACCCAACCTTTAGATATTTATAGCCATTAATAAGGTCTCCTCTCAGTCTTCTCCCAGCTCTTTCAGCCTTTCCTTGTAAAAAGATGCTCCAGTCCCCCAGTCCCCTTTGTTGCCCTCCACTGCACACCCTCCAGTAGGTCCCTGTCTCTCCTGAACTGTGGAGCCCAGAACTGGCCACAGCAGGGCAGGTGGGGAGGATGACCTCCCTTGACCTACTGGCTCTTCCTTAGATCCTCTTTCTCTTTCTGGATACCTTTGGCCTTCTTGCAACAAAAACACATTGCAGGTTTATGATTAACTGTCTATCAGGACTCCAAGATCCTTCTCATCAGGGCTGCTTTGTCTACCCCTAATCTTTATTGATGCATGGAGGTTGTTCCCCTCCAGATGCAGGACCCTGCATTTGCTCTTGAACTTCATTAAGCTCCTCTCTGCCCAGAACATGGACCCCATGTGGTTAAATAACTCCAAATATGTATTCAGGCTGGAGAAACTTGAGAGATTACAGCACTGTCTTTAGGTCCAAGAACAGTTAACTGTACATCTACCCTTGTATAGAGGGGGCTAGACAAAAAATTGCTTCATGAGAGACATGGTAGACTACACTTTAAGTCCTGAGACTGGAATTTTCTCAGTGTGAAGATCAAATAGTAGGTTTGAGTTTAGCAGTTTGGTGACTATTCTGGCTATATTCACTTCTAAAATAACAACAATGAAAACATCTGTAATGGGACATTCAAGTGAAGGAAGACTGACATATTGGGATGAAAAACATGTTTGTTCCAAGTCAATGCAATTTGTCTTCACAGGCACATCTTCCCATTTAGGCAGCTATTGTAGTCCTCAAACAACAAGTCAGCACAGGGAAAAACAGTTCAGCAAATGAGGTTATGGGTATGTTAAACAATATTGACTTAAGAAACCTAATCCAGCATTTAAGAATGTATAGCCATTTGATGGATAAAAAGAGCACATTTCACAAATGATTTCTCAGTCTCTCAAAAATTAAAAGTTTGTGCTTGACCCACACACATTCTTGAGAGGATTCAGAGAAATAAATACTATTTTTTTGCTTCCTATAACCACTTCTTGAGAGAATGTGACCTCTATCTGGAAAAGGGTAGGGCAGGGTGGTTCACAAGGAACTGTCTTCACAGTTCTCTGTCTCAGGGTGTTCAGTAGTGTCAAGCCTGATGGGCATATAGATGATGGTTGAGAAAAAAAACAAGGATATTGTTCCTTACTTGGATCCCTCCTAGATTTTCTAACTTCTGTGAAAGTAAAGAGGTGTGAAAAAAAAAAAGTTGTATCATTTAACTGCTGAAACAAAGATGGAGAGGGATCTTTGTGGGAACTCTGATTACAGTTCAGCCTTGGAACATGTGACTGGATACTTGGTTGGAATTCCTCTTATCAACCTTTTAATATCATCAGTAAGAATATTTAAACCCAGGCAAACTAGATTTTCTGATTCCTCCATATAGCTTTTGGTAAGAAATGAATAGAGTACAATAAATTTTGCTGATTTTAGATGAGATATGGTAAATCACACCATCATAAAGCCTGTTAATCTTTCCTGACTACAAATCCCTAGGTGATTTTCAGATGTAGACATCTACACTATAGATTTTTAAAATCAGGCAAGATCCATTTCTTCTACTTTGTCATTTGAGAAATGATTTATCAGATCATCTTCACATGGGCAGTACTCCTTAATGTCACTGAAGTTCACCAGCTAAAATGGAGGTGAACAAAAGAAGCCTTCTGTGTAGATTGCTGGGATAGAACATCAAGTCACTGACATATTTCTGGAGAACAGACCAGAGGACTGAAATTGAACCTGGTTCCACCTTTCACCAGAAGCATACAGAACTCTAAAGAAAAAACTCTGAGCATGGTACTCCTAATTTTGGAGTGCACTTAAGACATATGTCTGTCTTTATCAGGGAATGAGACTTTTGAGCAAAAGTAGTACCTAGAATATCTCCTCTTTAGAAGTACTGACAATTCACAAAGAATTCTTTTAGAGCTGTTCTTCATGTGTTTTATTTCTACCATAAAGCTAGAGATGCACTGCAGAAGGGCTATATAACCTGAAATGAATGATTTGTCTCTATTTTTTTGACTGAAAGTAGAAAAAAACCCAATGCTATTAGCACAGGATCACCACTCGACGTTACTATTAATGATGACAAGGTGTGAAATAGCAGAAAAACACTACAGAAGTTCCATTTTGATGTGACAGCAAAATGAAGCAATCTATTTATGACTCCAGATGGACAGGATGCAGTAGCACAAATGGTGCAAATTCAGTTTACACAGTGGGATGCTCTAGGTTTGTGTATCAGGAGTAGAACCTACATGAGAACATAGCTCAAAGAAAATGTTAAAAACCATTTATGCAATTAAAAAACCATCCCAAGTCACAGTTTCATCCCTCAGTTGCAGCTGTATTGGAAATCTAAGAAGTCAGCAAGAATTCTGGTGTGAGATTTGCACATATGGTCATCTTAGGCACAGGGACACATATTGTAAAGCTGGAAACTGGGATGCAGTATGAAATGTCCTGAGCAAACAAATGAACCTGCTAACTGGGTGGTGGAAAGATGCCAGCCCATATGCAGGATGTTGAGAGTTTCTCTGCATTGCACTTGATTCAGGAGTTCTCTATATTGCAGTGCAGGTAATAACATTTTGAAATGAACTGCCAGATCTGGGACTAAATGGATCTACAAATTACTACCAGCTTTATAAGACAATCTGTCTCATAATTCTTGGTTTTTTCCACCAAGATCACAAATCTATTTGCAGTTCTAACTAGGACTAAATGTTGTATTTTGTATTGCATTTTGTATTATATTGTATTTTTGTATTTTTTAAATATTGTAGTTTTTTTCATTTGAGCCATTGTGACATTCATTCACACAAATTCAAGCTTAATAAAAAATTTGCTTTCTTGACTAACGTGAACCAGATGCTAAAAATGCTAATATGTCAAACTAGCCTTATTTGTCTAAATCATTATGTAGAAGTTCCTGTATTTTCTGGAAGAATCATATTTAGCTTGATTCTGCCTGCCTTTGGTATTTCTTACAAAGTATTTAAATTTACTTTCCACTTGGTAATATTCAAATGCTGCCATAAAGTGTACAAAAGTAAAATTTTTACACAGCTGGATAAGCAGCAGAACGTGATGGAAATTTTCACAGCCAACACAGGAAAAATGAATATATCAGCACACTGGTTAAATGTTCAGAAAATCCAAACAATTTCAGATTATTCAACAGCCAACAATTTCTAGTTTAAATGTTTATCATCTGATTCTGGCTCTCTAAAAAGCATGAACTTTAAAATACACACGATAATTCCATCCCATAATCCAGAAATAAATTACATTTTGCCTATGAAACTTCCTATATTTGAGAGAATAATGTATTATATTAGACTTAAAATAACAGATATTACCAACTGCTGTGTCATTATAATGGTTTCTATGATTCTAGAAAATAAAAATTCCTGAGTAGAAGTCACCATTTAGGAGAGAATAATTTAGTGTATGCAAATGGAAAGATAATTCTTTAAAGAAGGTATCTGAAAATTAGTAAAACATTCTGAATAATACAGCTCCAAGAAAAGAATGAATGTACCCAGCTGTTAAATCCTTCCTCTTCCTAAATTCTGCATTTTGTGGAATTCAAGTTTTATTAAAACTTGACAGCAACAAAAAGATAACAACAACAAAAAAAGATAAATACTGCTTAGGAGCATATTTTTCCTTGTAAAAAATGAGCTAGAAACTTCTCTACACTCGTTTAGCAATGTAAATGTCACTTTGTTTCTCCAAGCTTTAAGCTGAGAATAGCTCCAGGGCTTACTTGTGATGCAGAAATGTCCCTGTAATCTACTTAGAAAACATGCAGAACATTAATAGAAACTAGAATCTTGGAACATAAACGTAGCATAAGAAAAATGATAATTACTCTGTGGCTTAACATTTAAAAAGAAAGCTAAGCATTGTACATCAGCTTTTTTTTTTTTCTCTAATAAAACAAGTTGCAGCACATAGATGAGCAGGAAGTCATTCACTTGAGAAACACAAATAATTTTGACATTATCATGTACAATCTTTTACCCAGGAAAGAGGCAGAGCTAGAGACTGTTTGAAGGCACCTGTTACCAATCACTTTTTTCACTTGTATCTTTCCAGCCCCTGCAGATATCCCTTCCTTCCCCTCTTTCCCAACAAAGCCATCTTCTCCTTTTATCCACTAAGCCTCCACCCCTGATGAAACACCTATTGCCCTCCCCTTTAGCACTCCAACACTTTTTATGAGCCTCTGAACTTCTCTCTGCCTCTGCTTTTTGCAACTGGCTGCTGTTGCTACTCTCCAGGTTCCAAAATGCAACACCTTGGTTTCTGTCCCACTTCTAGTCAACCTCCTTCAGCATAACCTAATTACAGCTGAGGATACTTTCAAGTCTGACTAATATTGAAGTGCTGAAAACTCATCTGGAATCCTCAAGGTTCCTGCTGACATGGAATGAAGCTGTGGGCTCAGATAATTTAGCAGTGAGGAGCATTCTCCAAGGGGAAGAGAAAAGCAATAAATATGAGAATGTGAGAGCAACTGGTCAAAGTGAGGTAAAGCACAGATACTCCAGGAGACCTTGCTTCTCAAAAGAAGAAAAAAAGCACCTGTATTGTATTTTAGTTTTGTGGAAGTACCAGAACTTTGTGCAGAACACTGACATGAGATGAATATTGGCCAGCACAGAGATGACCAGATCTTCTGACACTGGAAACACTGCCATTCTGGAACCATGTCATAGAATTGCAATGCTTCTGATAATAATTTATGTGGCCATGGACAAATTCTAATGTTAATAACATTCTAAATCCTCAGAACCTGCTCATTTATAGAAGCTCACTGAAAAACTCTGCCATTAACTGTGCATGTCCTGGTGGGACTGATGAGCAGCTGTTCCTCCTGCTTGTCATATGATCTCTCTCCATTCCTACATACACCCAGAAAATGCATTTGGCAACCTTTTATTAAAAAAAACCAACAAAAAAGAAGTTCTACATTTTAAAGATATAATATATATAAT
>JANHGL010021728.1:0-31269 GCA_024611195.1 Ceyx melanurus | reverse complement strand
ATTAATAATTATATATAATATATACTTTCTATATATATCTCCTACTTAATAATGAAGACATTTACTTTTGACACCAGCACCTGAGACATGTTTAGTCTAAAAAGAGCCTGCATTGGAAGAAGAGGCACTATGAGTGATGGTAAAGCTCCAAACCCCATGAATTTGAGAAAAGCATTCATGTTGAACTGATTTAAGTCAGAAAAGGTGAGTGGGACTTGTCTCACCTAAATTCAAGTATTTACAACTGGGTATCTACATCTGAACCTGCTCAGTAGACTCCCTTTATAAGTCAAGGGAAAGAAACAAACACCTTATAGACATGATTTCATCTTGGTACAGGCTTTTCAAGTTAGACAACACTGATGTGTTAGTAAAAAGCTGTGCTGAAATCCATGTTGCATTTACTTATTTTTGTCAGAAATTAATGTTTGAAACCTCCCAAAACCTAACAGTGAATTACATTAAAAAAAAAAACTCAAAACAAAACTAAACCAACACATCATCCAAAACAACCTTCACAAAGATTGCAAAATTCTGAAGCAGTGATATGAATGAAACTGAGATCTCTGAGAGTTGATGCTCAAGGGTTTAGTGTTAGAAGGGGAAGGAGATCTTCAGCTTGTACTGAACAAAATGCTTACAAAGCAGTTACCATCACTAAGATTCAGTTTCTACTTCTGCAAATAACTCTACAGGAGTAAGTGGAGGAAGCAGGACTCTGCCCCAGCCCCAACCACTGCCTTGCACTCACCCAATCCCTCCATGCAGCTGCTTTGCCTTTGATCACTCCTTCCTCAGCCTGGCAAGCTGCACTGGACATTCAGTGTTCAGATGAATCCCATTCAGTACAGCTTTTGTGACTGACACCTCTTATATTTATTTTTTTTTAATTCACATTATACTTTTTCCACCCCTTTATTATATTCTCCAAGTTTCACAGCAACTTAGTGCTAAATGCATATTGCAAAGAGTTTCAATCCCCTAAACTAAACTTCTCCCTCCTTTTCAGTTTTTCCAAGATGAAAAAAAATTAATTTATTTAAGAACAATTCAGGGCAGGGGTAGTGGTAGGGGCTGGTACAGACAGAGTTAGGGTTTTGAAATAAGTTTCCTTTATATGCTACAGAATCACAGCATGTGAGGGGTTGGAAGGGCCCTAGAAGATCATCTAGTGCAACCCCCCTGCCAGAGCATCTTATACCACACAACAAAGGGAAAAGGGATTCCAGGAAACCCTTAAATGAAAGGCTTAGTAATCCAAGTTTTTAATGGTTTCCCCATCTTCTTCTAAGCCTAGTAAAAAACTAAAGAAATGTTTAAGGGCTATAATTACAGTAAGAACTTAGTGATAACACAGTGCTGCATAGTGAGCAACACACAGAGAATCACAGACTTACAAAGTTATCCCCTCCATGCATATTAAACCAAGACAAATGCTGCTAACAACTAGGAAAAAACAGAGAGGCATTCGGATCCAGACTGCAGAAACCTGAGTTGGCCTAAGCATAGGTATCAATATGTCATCAAAATATCTAAGGTCCCATTAAATAAATGTTGCAGATAGCAGGAAGCCAGGACAAGGGAGCTAAAACAAGTAGTATTCTTTAATTAACAGAAAAATGAAAATAAACTTACAAATGGAACATGGGTTATTTTGAGGGTTTTGTTGTTGTTGTTGCTGTTGGTTGGGTTTTGTTTTCTTATTTTGTTGTTTGTTTTGGTGGTTGTTTTTTTTTAAACTTTAAAAGTAAAATTTTAAAACAAAATAAAATAGCATGAAATTTTCAAAAGTCCTCAGTTCATATAACTAAATAAACCTATCATTTGTCTGGTTAAAATACTCTGTTTTGCCTGTAAACCTTAAAGCTTTTTCACCAAAAGCATTTTCCATATTTTACAGGATGGTGAAACCAAAACATGCTGAAGGTAAGAAAAACACCCAAATGAACCCAAGAGCTTTGCAAATGCTTTTAGGTTTATCACAAAGGACACTTCTGCATTCTGAAAGGTCTATTCAGAGTCATGTTGGGCAAATACTATTTGGAAGTGGTTTCTAAAACTGGATGTAACATTCATTTACATGGATCTGCCAAGTTTTTAAATGTTTTAGAAGCTAAACTAAAACATGTTGAAAATGACTCACTGTGGTACCAGAATATGTACTGTAGGAAATAAGAACTCATTTACAAGTGGGAGAAATACACTCACACTTCATCTATGGGAATTCACTAGACTTTGCTTCCAGTAAACATTATATTTTAAAATAATCGTGGAAAATGTGTTTCTTTTAACTGAAGTTTATGAAAAAGATTTAGACAGCTGGCATAACAAAAGAAACTTATAAAGATAAATGTAAAAAAAATATCTTTACTAAATTATTCACAAAAAATTCTGCCAAAAGATATCAATTCAGCAGTAAAAAAAGGTTGCAATTATTTTTGCTTACTCTAATGGATAAACTCAAACAGTTTAATACAGTTGTTCTGTATGAACAGATAAATATTTGAGACAAGGGACAAATGGAAGATTGTAATATTTTAAGGAAAATACAAGAGGGTGGGGGTGGGGAGCCCTGGCAAATAAACAAATTCCCATAAGGTAACTCTTTGCTAACTTGCAGCATGTCAATTAATTCCTGTTCATCTGCACACTTGAAAAATTCAAGTTACCTTCCAGCAAATCCACTACTTAAAAACAGGGTTTTGTCTTTCACTGAAGGGGGTCATTCATCTAGCACCAAGAAAATAAACATGAAATGTACATCATTTATCTATGTATAGAGAAAACTTGGAGAAAAAAGCACAAAGCTTTGACATAACACAGACATTAGACCCAAATTTCCCAACTTGTGACTGGGAAGAGAGTGTAAGAAAGGACAAATCTAAAATAAAAAGCCATGATCTCCACTAGCTTCTGAAAAGTACACTGTTTATAATCAATAAATACACGTCCTAGATGAACATACAACAGACAAAAAAGACACAGTAATTCCTCACATGGTTTTTGGTCTAAAAATACTAGAGTTCATGTACCAACAATTGAGGCTTCACTCATTCCAGGCATTTCACAGGGGCATGGGACTTAGATCAGTCACACTCTTCATCCTCTGCTGGTCAGAGCAGCAGTTTGTAATGCACTGTGCTAGGAGATTCAAGAGTTGCTTAGTTGTCTGAAGTGAGGGGTGGCATCTTTTTGCACAAACAAAACTTTCTCCCCTTCCCCACAGGGTTCTGAAGGGGATAAATTCTTCCCCTCTCTACAACCCACAACCAATTCTAGTGACCAGAGCAATGCAGCCAAGAGGAAAATGGCACGATGGAAGTTTTGGAAGCATTTTGAAACAGGATCAAGATCAGGATTCTGGAAAGCAAAAGGTTAAGATTGCAGAGAAATCAGAGTAAACATTAAGGAAAATTCCAGAAAGGCTGAATGAGATGAATCAGTGCACTTCTATCTGTTTACCCATGGCAACAAACACTTTCCATGAAACAATTAGAATATCCACTAAAACAATTCCAGATGCCAAGTTCCACATCAAAGATTAAACTAGATTCTGTACATACACATGCAGTAGTATTTATGTTAAAATCTCAGCCAAGAGTTGCAGCACTTCAACAATACATCCAGTTTTTAAATTGTAGAAGAGACAAATAGGTCTGTAACTGCAAGATACATGTAAAATTTAGGTTTAGAAAAATTTAGAAAATCTAAAATTTAGATTTTACATGTGCATTATGAAATCTATCAGTTTGCAAGAAGACTAAATGACTATCAGGTATAAGTCTTCTATATCATGTACAAGCTTCATCTCAAAGGAACCTAAATTGTCCTTGTAGTACATTTACCTCTACAACTACAACTTTTTTTTTTAATATTAAACCATTTCACACCTATATACTCAGCAATACCATAAATAACTCATAGTAGTACCATCCTTCTGCTGTCCCCACCATTCAAACACTGTGTCACATCACTATAGCTAGAAGAAGTTTGGTTAAAATGCTGCTAACATGTCACAATTACCACCCAGCTATCCAGGATCAAGGTACTCCTTAGCAAACTCTTGAGCTCTAGTGAACTATGTATTGAACAGGAATTGCACATTCATTTTGCTGGCTTGTATTCTTACAAAGGAACCCAAAGAGTCACATAAGTAGACACAACTGTGCTTTTAGATCACTTGGCTAGAAACACAAACAGCTGTAAAAATTATCTAAATGGCTTTGCATTGAGTAAATGAAAGGACATGGCCTTCCCACTACCCACTGTGAGGCAATACTCAAGTGCTGAAGGCATATAGTTTAAAAAAAAATAATATTTTACTGGTCTCCCTCAATGTAAACAACTCTCTGAGCCAAGCTTGACAAAGTCTGAAATACATTCCTCAGGAAATCTTAGCTAGAAAGAAGGCCAGAGAAAAGGGAAGCGAGCCCTCCAACCCCAGTCCTCCCAGTCTCTCTTCACAGAGACACCAGTCATGCCAATCTCAGGAAGAGAGGAAGCAGCAAACAGGCTGCCAAGGACTCACACAGTTCTGAATGGTGGTCTCACCAGCTGCCAGGGCTACTTGTAAACATCCCAGGTCCCTGTCTTTGGGAAGTCCTCAATGTGATTAATTAGGCGTAGTCAATGCTCAGTGGACTAATGCCCAAGGCAAATAGAGCTCTATGGCTTACAGCCTGAAAACACCCTGGCTCACTGACATACCCTGTCCTGGTAGTGTGCTCATGAATGAACACAGGACAGTGGGTCTTCATTCACCCCCAGTCCTTCATTTATCCATTTACAAATGGACTAGCTACCCTCCATTCCAGAACAATATGGTATCATTTACCTTACCCATTTCATCATGACATGAAAAGGGCATCACCACCATGCAGGTGAAGATCAGAGTCAGACTTCCAGTTATACTAATATTTTCTGAACACTTTGAATGGGATTCTGAAGAAGACAAGCTCTGGAAAAGCTCAGCCCAAAGCTCCCTCTTGTATACAAGTCTTCATTTCAGAACTGACTATGAGGTCCATGAGATGACAAAGCTGGAACTTTCTTCTCAAAACACCTCTCTGAACAGACTGTTCTTCAGTAGTTATCAAGAATATAGCATCACATCCTTTTCCAGAGGGTTATCAGAATGCAACCACAGACTCAGAATGTAATTCCAGAAGATAATTACTATTAAAAGAAAACTTAGATGGTCTTATTAGGCTGAAGTGTAACATTATGCAAGTTGCCATCATTTGAATATCAACATTTTTGTGTAGCCACACAGAAAATACAACATCCCTGCTTTGAGGATTTTAGCTTTTCAACAGGCATTATAACATAAATTTTTGGTAGAAAAAAATGCAACTAATCACTGCATGTATGGTCCTGTTGTTATTTGTGACTTTTTTTTTCTTCTGTATTTTAAAACCTGTGTACTTGGGAGTTTCCTACAAACACCTTTTTTCTCATTTACTGTCAATGTTTTGGGCTACACAATATGCTGCTAAGGGCTTCACACACAAATTGCATCCTTCAAGATCAGACAGTTTAAAACATCCCAGAAAGAAATATTCCTTACATAGATAACTTGATATATGTAAAAATTTAGACAGTACAAAAAAATCCAATAACCACCTCCCATTAAAAAAAAAAAAAAAAAAAAATCAATCAAAATAAAAAACCCAAACACATTTCTTCAAAAAAATGCTTTCATTTCTATCTGGTCACTACATCCAGACTAGACTTTTTAAAGGGCCATAAAGTACATCCAGTAAACAGGCTGAGATCATACAAACATGGAATCATATCAGTTGGAAAAGACCTTCCACCTGAAGCATTCATTAATGAGCTCCAAACAATCCCCATGTGCTCATTCAGCCAATGCTCATCACTGTGTGCAGGGAATCACAAAAATACCTGTCCACATGATGGACACTAAAAGTCACACAGCAAAATCACAGGTGGCAGTGGTAGTTTCAACCTTAGAATTCAAGAAATGGCAGCAGCATCCTTATATCTTGTGTCTCTGAAGGAATTTACCACTGCTTTCAACTTCTTCTCAAAGGACATAGATACATTTTGAACCCTTCCAGACTAAAAACCAAAACAACAAACCCAAGGATTCCAAAGAATAAGCATTTTACCAGGTCCTCAGCAGAATAGCCAGCACAGATTTTTAACATTTTGCTTCTCCTAATCATAATGTTTTAAGATTAAGGCTTTTGAATTGCAGGAAATGAAAATGTAAAAAACAAACTTTAGGGCTTTAGGGAAAATCTTTATGATAAGAGGATATGTTCATGTTCCAACCTTCCCCAAGCATCCTTTAGAGGCTAATAATATTTTGTGAGAATTATTTCTTAGGAGCAGGGGCAAGAGCAACTGAAATCAAAAGATTTCTAGAGCTATAAATATAATCATTGAACATTCCTTGCACAGTAAGAGAACAAACTTCAAAGCCTGAGTTGCAGATGTAATGAAGCTGAGAAAGGTCAGGCACCAGACTAGCATCATTCCTGGGAGTCTTGACATTGGTGATTGTGCAGCATCAAGACCCTCACAGTCCTGAGGTGGCTGCTCCCAGGGCTTCCAGCATTCATTCTGGGAGAATTAGGGAGCAAGAAAAGACAACCAGACACACCCTAGCAAGACTGCACTCTTCCTAACCAATCTGATCAAATCAGTTCACTGGGTATTACATACATTAAGATATAAACTCAAACATATCCTCAGAAGAAAAGGGAGAAAAAAAAAAGAGCAGGAGCCTCCCTAGTCATTTCAGTGAAAATGTAGGATGCAGAGAACTGTTTTTGTTATGGATTTCAGTGCTTCTACAGCTTGGAAACAAACTAGATCCAGCCACCTGTATGCTCCTTTTTCCATCATACCATCACTCTTGGTCCTTTCTCTGCTGCCTTGTGATTGGTTCTGGATCTCCAAGAGGGTGTCTATCACCAATTTCCATGGCATTAATTGGATTTTACTCATTGAGCTGCACACCTTGTTCTGATGAGAAAGTTAAGCACAAGATGAAGGTAGTTTATGAGAAATGTAATAACAACAACTTTGGCTGAAGGCTGAAATCCAGGCCAGGTCTAACAAAGACAGTAAAGGGCTCAGCTTTATTCTGATAGAAATCCTAAGTCTATATGTAACCTTGATACACATCATATTACAGAAGTCAAATAAATAGAGTAGCAGCAAATTATTATTACCAAAAAAAGTATTTTAAAAAATACTAATGAAGTTACTTGAAATGTAAGATTGAAATTCATAGCAATTTTCAAGATCTACAGAGTTCTTCAATTCAATGGATCACAAAACACTTCATACCCAGGAGCAGCAGCCATGTCTAGGCAGGGAGAGAAGGCCTATGAGACCAGATTTTAAATTAGCATCTTGGAAATTTTGGCAAAGAAACTTTTTGGTCACAAGATTTCATCATGGATCTTTTAAAAAAAACTTATTAAAATCCTCATTTATATAAATAGCCTTGAAGAGATAACAGACCCTTATTTAAATATTACAGTAAGTCCAGCAGACAAAATATTGACTTAATTTTAAGTTTAGAATTCTTCCATCAGCAACATCCAGATTGTAAAAACATGTTAATAAAAGGGGCAAATAATTAATTTTAATGTTTCTATTAACAATGAATATATAATGTAATAAATGATAATCTAATAATGAGATTCCTGCATGCTCAGCAGAGATTCTAAATTCAAAGTATAACATTTATTTATTCAGTGAATGTATCAAATTATCCTCTTATTTAAGACAGTCCCATAGGTTTGCTTGCAATTAATAAGAGCTAGGAATCTTAATTTCACCTAACTTTTTATAATTATTTATTATAATTTCACTAACATTTTATCAACAGAATTGGTTGCCTCTCTCCATCATCTACAAAGTTGAATACAGATGACAACAGTCAGCATTAGTATCACCTCCAAGTGAATGTTTTTAAAGTACCACAATTACTAAGAACAAAGTAAATAGAGGTAAAAATTTCAAATTATAAAGATTAATGGATAGAAAAAGAAGTGTCCAAAATGTATACACAGCTTGCAGCTGACCAAAAAGCATTAAGTAGGTAAAAACAAATATAAGGAGAACTTTTTGCATCAATTTAACCTATAAAGCATAGACAATTGCTATTAAGGAATGCCAATTACTATTATATTCTGCTTTTTATTTGAGAAAGGCATTTCTAAATAAAAACACTAAATAAACACTCCTAAAAGTATTTTTACCAGTAGCAATTGACCATTAGAAATCTAATAGTTTTAAATAGCTGAGCTATACACATTAATGCTGACATCTTTAAATCATAATCCAAAATCCTTTGAGGTCTTTATAAAATGTAAGGCTTCATATTATTTTTTGTAGCCATGATCCTGCCTTTTCTCAACCCAACTACAAAAGCATTGTTTAAAAATCCCTTTCAGCATCTGTGAATACTCAAAGAAAAAAAAATGTACATACTTAAAAATATTCTGTTACCTCAGACAGAAGCAGGGATTTAAACCTCTCATTAGTTTTTACTATTTTTTCTTTGTAAATAATGCCACCTGCAAATTTGAAGGAATAGTACAGCCATAAGTTGACATAACACAATTTTCTTGAGCATCCTTTTCCTGGTTTCTTCATACCTATTTTGTTTTTCATTTGTCTACACTTCTCATTTTACCATTAATAAAACAGGACAAGAAAAATCCCCTTGAGGTCATTGTGGGAGCAACTATCAACTGTAAAAGAGAACAGATTTTGTGTTTCCAGTGATTCTGTAATTTTTAAACCAGTTTCCACTGACAGAAGAGCTGTACAGTCCTGGAAAAAAAAGACATTTGACTTCTTAATGTTTAAAGGAAATGAACAATCAAAGGAAGAGATGCTCTTGGAGGCAGCCCCTGAGGTGAAGTGCTCTTATGAGTTCACCCCATATTAGACCTTAGAGTCCACTTGGAACAAAGGAACCATTTCAGTCCGTTCAGTTTATAACAAACTAGAAAATTTAACAAGTAGGAAAATAATTATAGGAAACCAGGATACTTTTTTTCTACTTTTTTGATGCTTTTTTTGGGGAGGGGTTGGGTTTTTTGGCAATAGTAACAGATTAACAGTCAACAGTTTCAAAGTAAGAGTTGGAAGATATTTATTATCTACACATTACTATGTGGTAGTTGATGGAGCTAGTACAGAATTGTTTTTCTGATTCAACTTCTTGACCTCAGTTGAGGTAATAAAGCTTTAAAGTTAAAAAAAAAAGTCACAGTATCAGCAGTTTAAAACAAAGTTAAAACATCTCCCTATTGTCATAGTTTCCCAGAATGTGGATGACATTGACTACAGTTTAATTCGAAATATCAAATTAATTTAGCTTTTTTCTTTGTCACAGGTGGATGAAACATGGATTCTCATTCAGAATTTTACAGCTGTGTAAAAGCAAAGATAACAACAAAAGTTTAATCCTAACAGATCTACTTGAAGGTTGGAACAGCAGCTTCCTTCTCAATGTACCTCTTCCATTAATATTATCATTTGGAGTTTACTTGGCATTTGTCAATGGCTGTTTCCAAAAAAACCAACTCAAACATCAGGCCTAAAAATGAAAATAACTGCACTTGACTAGAAAATTGGGTATTAGTTACACTTCTGATCACAAGATTTGCCAGGGGCTTTATGTAACCACCATTCAGGCCAGTCAACATTCCACATACTTCTGAGGCTTTCAAACATGTTTGTTTATACAGATTATGAGACCAGTGGTAACTATGATGAGTCACCTTGTTTTCACTAAAGTAGAGCTAGCTCTTATAATCACTTAAATATAGAATTGGACAACACACTTCTTTCTTCTACTATCTTAGGGGTTTATGGTGATATTAGAAACTGTCTTTGTTCCATGGAACTACCACATGTCAGTCCCCAGTAAATTCCAAATATGGGATCTTTTAGGTGAAGGCATTTAGTCCAGCTCAGCAGGTCAGTTTGTTACTCTGCAGTTCATTTAGGCAGATGATTTGGAATGTGGAAAAAGCAAAGGTCTTGAAAGCTGTACTGTGGTTGGAAGTGAGGTAGTTTTAAAGGTAGAGACTTACCTTTTAAATAAGGGAAGTATATATTATTATATATATTTTCCTTTTGCCCAAGCAGAAATTTCTTAGACAAGAATACTTAGGCATAATCTACCTTTTTGAACTCCAAAATCCAGTATTTATCAACTCACTGACTTGTTTAAAGCAAGGAAAGGTTTACTTAGAGAGCTTACCCCTGGTAAAACTACAGAAGGAAGGACAGAAGCACGAGTGTATTAAACAAGGTGACAATAAATGGCATATTACTAACCCTCTCTTTTCCCCCTCTAAAGCTTGCATTTGAAAACCATGTTATACTTCTGATTGCAGGGGATTCCTCACAAAAGCAGAGACAGGAGAAAAATGACAATATATGATCAGGAATACAGCAAAACTGAGAAGTATTTTCTCCATGGTTTAAAAATACATTTAGTAAAAAGCATAAAGTTGATATTTTAATTAAAAACAACAACAAAAAAAAGTGCACAGTCAAATTATTGTATACCAGACCTAGTTTCCAGAAGAGCTTCTGGTGTGATAAGAAGTTGCCACATGTCATAAGAAGTCTGTCACAGTGAAAGGTAAAAGTCTCATCAGGAAGAAACACATGGCTGACTCACATTAGCATTTTAGCTCAGAGATGAGTCTTGACCCAAGTTTCCTGGTTGGCCCCACTTAACTGGCTGTGATTTCCACATTTCCATGTGCAATGCAGAGCCATCATGTCTGAGTTTGCTGACTGAATCCTTTGAGAATCACACCTATAGTGCATTCTAAACCCTAAAAGGCATTCAGGATCCTTGGGCTCATCCAGAGAATGGTAGGGGTTGGAAGGGACCTCTGGAGATCATCAAGTCCAGGAGAGCTGCCAGCACAGTAACACCCAGGGCAGGCAACATGACAACATGTCCAGGTGGCTCTTGAAAGTCTCCAGAGAAGGAGACTCCACAGTTTGAACTAGAATTCATCTGAAGTGAGCTGAAAATCCCTGTGGACATCCCCTTGATCCACCTTGTCTACCCCTTATTGTTTCACATCCTTAGGTAGCAATTACATTTTTTTCAGTCCTCAGGCAATGCTATTTCTTCAGCAATATCACCACTGAAATTTAGGAATTATACAGAAAAATTAGAAGGTTTAATTAATTTCTGCCTGTGCTTTGGTGAACCACATTTTAAAGGATTACTACTTATAATTAAAACCAACTGTAAACAAAAAAAAAGTTCAAATCTATTAATTCCTTTGAGTAGATTACTAGGAAGCAGTTATTTAATGAACCAACCTTTTCATTAAAAAATGTGTATTAAACAATGAATTGAGTCTAAAATGAAGGACATATGGTGAACCTAAGTTAGATTACTCTCTGTAGTTTTAAATTACCTGACACAGGCAGAACATCAACCATGGTTTCTATTTATGAATACAACTGTACATTTGTACACACACTTTTATACATGGAATATGAAAGACTTAGAAGAGACAGCAGTAAGAAGCCTGTAGCAAGCATAGCTGTTTATGACTATTGCTCTCTACAAAAAGCTATTAACATGTTACAAAAGCTATTAACTGAAGCCATCATACATCATAACATGGTTATTTTATCATTTCAGCTGAAGAAAAAACAAACAACAGAACAGGTTCAGAATGTCATTACTACTGTACAGCATGAAATCCACATTCTTGCTGTGAGATGAATAATGAAGTTTGCTTGTCTTTACAGGGAAAAGCCAAAGCAGTCATTTTGCCAGCCTAAAATTCTGTAGCTACAGATGCAGTGATACCTTTATACTTACTGTTCTAAGAGTAGATCATATTTTCTCAAAACATCCTTTTCAGCAGTAACTGCTCTTTCTTTTTCAGCAACAGCATTATCTCGTGCTTCTCTCAGATTTCTGAAGGAAACAAAAGTTATTCTGTCAAGGATCTGTTAGGAAAAAGGCATTTTTGTTTCATAAATTACTACTGAGTGATCTTTAACAATACCTTCTGCAGTTCTCATAGAATGATAAAGGGGTCTCTCTCTCTACATGCCTGTCTACCAGAGAAGACTGATTTCAGATTTATTTTCACATACACCAGCAAAGTTTCCAGTTGTGAAATTTGAAAAACAATGATCAAACCCCTTAGTCATATGTAAAAATAGAAAAGTAATTGTAGAATACTCAAACTATAAATTACTAATTTTTGGTAGTAATTAAGTTCCAGTAATTTTGCTTGGTACTGCACTAATCACAAGGTGAATGGTGCTGTCCTAGTTGAGATGATTCACAGTTTTTTCTGCCAGAGGAAGAAAAGATTACCTAGGTATAGAAATCCCACTTCCATATGCAACTAATTGGCTAGTCAGTCTAGAATAGAGATTATTGCTTATCATTGACACCTCCTTCTGGTTTCTATTGCTGGCAGCATATTTTATGGTTCTGTGCAGATTAAAAAACAATTTATTGCAATCAGTCTATTTTCTCAGTTTTTAACCAAGAATCAAACCACCTCATTATTTCTTCACTGACACAAATAAGAATAGTACATTGTGAAGAACAGTACATAGGGATTTTGTGAAAAAAATATAGGTATTAGTAGTCTTAATCACTATTCTGCCTGTAGCATAACACTGAAATAACCTGTACTAAGAGGAAGTACTGCTTAGATAGTGCTTATAAACTGTACTTCCATTATTTAGTGACACACAGCAGCAGCCAATTTGCAAAGCAAACAGTGGTTGCTGCGGACCAGGCACCCTTTTCATGTTTGTTTTTTCACTTTACTCCTGGTTTGCTTCTGTGACTTGACCACTCACTAGCATTTGAATATCTTAGACAATCTTAGACACTCCTTTTAGTTTCATTTCATCTAAAAGGAATCCTGTTCATGTGCTAGAAATGTGAGAACAATACCACAAATGCAAGCACAAACTGTGAGGCAAGCAAAAACGTGGCAAGCAGCAATGACTGGAGGATTTCACTTTAAAACCACATTTTTCACCAGAACTAAACTGTTAATGTAGATGCAACCAAGTTCTTCTCACTGAAGTTGTTTCTTCCTCCCTCTCCCACACAGGAAATTTCTGATTGAAAGCAAAGTGAAATTCTAGTCTCAGGCAAATTTTGAAGAAAAAAACCAGTCAAGATATAGAGGTAAATGGAAAATCATTAATCCTATGTAAATGTTTTCCTAGGTGATTTTAGCCACACTAAAGGTATATAACTTTTGGATGAAAGACTATTTTCTAGACTGAGGACATGTTGTCAATTAGAATTTCTAAACTCCAAGTAATTTACATTAATAGGAAATAGATACTTAGGAAGAATCAACATCAGAATTGTGTAACAGTTCACTGGCCATGAGACAAAGAGAACTATTTTTTTCTTTACAAATTGAGATACTGGGGCTACAGATTTTACTGATGAAATTCAGGGGCTGATCTTGAGAGCAGATTCTTTAAACTGGCTCATACTAAAACATAAGAACATGGAAAATTATGTTGACAGCATTAGATCAAGCTTATTATGTGTCAGTACGAGTGCAGTGTTGTAGCCTTAAGACAGGAGCAACTGAAGTGGGATAAATATTAAATGGTAGGAGATACACAGCAATGCATTTAGAGAAGAAATGATTTTGTCTAACTGAACAGCTAAGCAATTGGAAATGCAAAAGAAGGAAAAGACTCAGTCAACAAGATGACAATCACAGGTGGCAGAAGCACAGCATCTATATTAGCTTTTGAAATAAACCTCTCAACACTTTCCATTTATTGCACTTCAGTTCACATCCCTAAACTATTATAGAGTGCACCAACTGGATTCCACTCTGAACCAAGTCAGAAGTGCTCAGGGAGAGCATCTAGCTCAAAACTACTAAGTTGTGTTTGATCTCTTGGAACAGACTACAGCTAATGCAAAGTCAATCCTCATGGAGACAGTCATGTGCCCTATGAATTCAGTCATGCTTGCTAATGCAAACATAGCCATTGCTTACTAGAGCTAAAGTGAAACCTATCCCACATAAATTAAGAAAGAAAGCATCGCCTTTTTATTGGTGTCTGTCCCATCCACCCCTCCCCACCCTCCCCCTGTTTTAGCTTCTTGAACTGACTCATTCAAGTGTAAAAATAAGTGCCAATAAATTGAAGGGAAACATCAGGCCCAACAGGCTCCCCAAAGCAGCAAGGACTGACAGCAGCTGAGTATTAGCTGTGAGAACCTTCTGTGCTTTCAGCCTGCAGATGAAACCAGCACATTTGCTTTATTTTCAGTCACAGCCAGCATCACACATTCACTGCAAACTGCTTTGCTCACAATTTAGAGTTCCATTTGTCTCATGTCTCAGGCTGGGAAGCACTTAGAGTGGATTTCTTTAGTATGCTATAGAAAGAGCATACACTAAAAAATAAATAAATATGTTTCTTGCAAAATATGAAGTCAAGCCTAAGGGGTTTACATTTCACAAGTAATTATTTCAAAATGAGGAACAAAACTTCTTTAAATTGCTTCCAGATAGAAATTAAATCTCTTTCAGTAGCCTTCTCAATGCTACACAGACCCTTGCAAATCTCCACAGACAGTGAAGGTTTACATTCATGCTTTGTAGAGCCAAACAGATTTGCATACAGGAAGTGGTGTGGATGCGTGTGTACAGATAGATATATTTATTTTTTACTCACATTTGCAAAACTACACAATGATGTAATTTTTTTTAATTAGAACCTTTCAGCTGACTGGAAGACAGACAGCAGGAGTCATGTTCTTTTTTCACTCTTCCGAGCAGTAACAAAACTACCTATTAGAGGAACAGATGCTGATGCCACAAATATCTTTTTACTACAGTCACTTCCTCCTTCATAGAAGACACTTTTGGGACATCTACCATGAAGTTACAATGAAATTAAGTGCTCCTCCCATTTTAAAGGGAAAAAAAAGGGCAAAAAGGAAGCTCAAAAAGAAACCCAGAGCTAAAGTCCAAATTTTTAGATCCCTAAATGCTTATGCATGTGCCCAACTCTGCATGTCATTCTCCAGAGCAGGAGACTCCACAACCTCCCTGGGCAGCCCCTTCCCGGCTCTGCCACCCTCACTGGGAAAAAGCTTTTCCTTGTGTGTTTTTCCTTGTATAAAATTAAATTTGCAGGACCAGTATCTTCTTCAAACAAGGATTTTATAATAATTTACAGGAAATCAATGCTTTTTTGAATCATAATGTGGTAAACAATTACAAATAAATTTCTTTTATAAAGGCAAAAGTCTTACTGTTTTCTCTTTTTCTGCTTCACTTTGAACCAACACCTTTTCTGGATTCTTGGCACAGTTTCAGGATTGCCCATATAACATGACAGGTAAACCTTGACAATTGTATTAACTTACATTATAAACCTGAGTAAGCTTCCAATCACTAATGCTCATCTAGAACATGCATTTTAATTATACTTTTCATTGACAATATTGGATACCTATCATGAAATAATAAATAGCACCATATATTTAGTATGCAAGTATAATTTCATTTTAGATTAGTTATAAAAATGATGAGAATCTTGTAAACTTCAATTCTCACATTTTGATTACCTCTCAAAGAGCCAGTCAAATAGGATTATACACCAGCACAAAACAGCACTTGGTCATTTTTATCTTAATTAGGTTATTGCCTGCATCTTATCTACCTGTTTTCACGTTCATACATCTCTTTTGAAGTGCTTCTTAGCTGCTCAATTTCTTGATTTGTTTTCAACCTTAGTTGTTCCAATTCTTCTTGCAGCTTCTTTTCATATTCTGTTTTATAGTGGTCTCTGGAAATGAAGAAAACACTCAGTATAGGAATTTAAAACTAATTGCACTAGCCAAACTATCAAAACTTCAGGTACAGCTGTACAAGTAAAGCAAAGCATTTCTTGATTTTATTTTAACTCTAGTAAATTTCCTCCTAAATTGCAATACAGATGGAAAAACATACACCTGTGTTATGCAAACTGAGTGAAAACCAATCAGGAATAAAAAAAACACTTAATTGAGAAATAACATCTTTCTGCATACTGCTTGGATTTTTTGAAAGCAATTTGACATTGATTAATAACACAACATTACATGTAACATTCTTCTTTGTCATCCTCTACATGAGCATTTATATTAATTAACTTAAAAATAAATACTTCAAGTGACTCTCCAAAGTTTTCCATCTTCCTCATCACTGGTAAGGGTGGACTAACTTAAAATACTGCCAGGCTACTGAGTACTACTTGCACCTCACTAGGGGAAAAAAAAAAAAAATCACAAGAAACACTGAGGATTTGTGAAGTAAAAAAACACAAAGACTTAAGAATTTATCCTGTCAATGTGACAGATTAAGTATGTATTTTAATTAATCTTTGAAGCAGCAAATATCAGAAAAAATCCAGAATAAGAGACTTTCATTTCAGAGTAATACTGACATCTTTTGGAAGCCCATGACACATTGTATGGAATTCCTTACAGAATTTCTATAAAGAAGGCTCATGTTATAAGTAATTAACAGCTAAGGAATGTTGAAATTCAACTGCATCTAGTTAATGTTCAAGAATAATCAATCAGCAATGAAGCAACTGAAAGAAATCCAGGTTTTGATATGAAGGAGCTTTTACAGGTGCAATAGGTTTCAGATTTCTTCTGATATTCAGTTATGTGAGAGCCCAAAATTTTTAGAAACCAGTACCTGAGCCAGCCAAACACTCACTCACATGAACTAAAATCACCAAAATATTTAAAACTTCAAAATATTTGGCATCCAGGTTTTTCTGTTTTCTCTTTGAAACACAAATTCAACTGACCCTTCACAGTAAATTTATCTCCTCTCTTCCTCAATTGTGCCACACTACATAAAAAACATTTTATAAAGGTTATTTGATATTAAGTTTATAATAAAAACAAGCACACAAAAGAAAAAAAACACACCAAAAAAAACCCCAAAACCATCAAATCCAACCCAAAATCACACTCTAATGGAATAGAAGGTCCCTATCAGAAACTTCGTGTTCTTTATGTTACATGGATCAATATGGATTGCTTGTTCCCCACCATGTTGTTTTTCCAACTGCTGTCAGGGTGGTTAAAATCCCCCATGAGGACCAGGGCTTAGGAGTTGCTGCTCATTCACATCTGCTTGTGAAGGGTCCTCTCGACTGGGTGGTCTGTAGCACACACCCACTGGAAAGTCTCCTACCCTTCCTTTGCCCCTGGTCCACAGGCACTCAGTTCTTTCTTCAGCACTTGCCAGGTGGAGCTCCTGGGTTTATGTTCATTAATGAAGTGCACACAGTCAACTATTTGATGAAATTTTGGCATATATATAGAGATTGTATTTTATGGCACCTAAATGTAGGGAAATAACATGAAATGGATAACTCTGAATTCTAAATAAAGAAAAATCTAAATGTGGTTTGAAATGGAACTATGGTCTTGGCCATATGATTAAGTTTTAGGTAGGCCTGTGAGGAGCAGAGTGTTGGACTTGATGCTTCTTATAGGTCACTTCCAATTTGAGATTACCTATGAAATTTTGTGAATATGAACAAGCTGAACAGGGAGCATTTGTTTTCTGCTCAATTTCCCATACCAATCCACACAGCATATGGATTTGACACTACTTACCATCGTGGCTGACATACAGTGATCATTCTGTTTCTCAAAGATACATTTAAAGAATTTGCATACAAGCTTGAAATATGAAAACCTGATAGCTCTAATAGCTGATATCAAACATATGCCCTATTTTCAACATCTGTGAAAATTAAACACATTTTATTCTGCAATAAGCATTTAGATTGTTTTGAAAAAAACTCCTGTTTTTAATAAAAGTCATTTGCAGTGGGGAGAGAGAGGGCATTAACTACATTAATCAGTATATGTAGTAGTTAACTACTGATTAACTACATTTACCTCTGTAAATTTCTAGATACACCTAAGAAAGCAGTTGCCATAAACTTTGAATGCTGACATCTTCACTCCTCTGGTCTTGCATCAAAGGTTTGAAAAAGTTTTTCTGATACACATTAAGATGCAACACAATTCTTTTGTTTCTAATTACAGATGTGACCAGCTTTCTGGAAGTTAAACTTGTTTTTCATTAAATAGTTGTACAAGAACAAGAGGAACTAACAGCAGGGAACACACAATAGCTTACCTGGATGCAATATATTTTTCATACAGTTCTTCCCTAACTTTTTTGGCATCCTCTAGCTGAACGTGAAGCCTCTCAAGACGATCTTCTGCATGTGCACAGCGAACGCTGAGCTCCATGTTCTGCCGACTGAGATAATCTTTATCTTTTTGCAACAAGCAGAGGGATTGTTGTGTGGTTGCCAGCTAGAAAAGGCATTAAAAGGAACTTCAAGATAAGTACTTAACCTATCTAGACACATTTGCAATTTCATTTTTTCCTCTGAAATTACCTGAATGAAAAGCCTCTATTTATACATCTGTTTGATGGAAGATGGTGAAGCTTTATGCTGAAAAAACTTGATGGAAACTCATAACATTATAATTTTATTCATTTATTTCTGGTAGTAAAGCATCCCTTAAACTATATCTCAACATCTAAATGGTACTGAAGTATTGAACAGTGATAGCATTGAAGAAAACTACATCACAAATACTGATATTGAGTCTTGGTGTTAACTTTATCATACTGACTGCAACATTGCTCAGAAACACAACTGAAAAGTTTAAGGGCACCAGAGCAGTTATGAAGGAAGAAATCTGGGAGCTACTACTCCTCCAGCTCCTCCTCTTCTGGAATAAAATAAATACCATGTAAACAAAAGTGTTTACACAATGTGTCCCATCCAGAATTTGTGATCAGTATACACACAAAACCACCTTGGATTTAAAGTAGTGATGCTTTTATTCCCTCTCAGAGTAATTTAGTATAAAGTTAATGAATGGCCATCTGTAAAATTAGACAGAGGAATGTTATTTTTAAAGTGGTAGTTACAGCAACTATTTCATCTGTAAGACTGTGATAGACACACTAAGGATCACTACCTCTCCTGAAATCCCCCAGGTCTAAGCAGTTTCATTTACTTGTACTGAAGCTGCATTGAGCAACAGTCCCTCTGATAACTGGCTGATGATGACAAACTGAAGAATTTTCTTTCTGGAGACAGAATAGCTGGACATGTTATTTACTGGGACTTTTGTGTGGATTTCAGACAATCAGTGAAATAAGAAGTTTACATTTACCTCTTTTGAGAAGTCATTTCTTTCTTTAGCTTGTGCTTCATGCGATACCTCTAGCATTTCGTATTTCCTTTTGAGTTCTGCTAAATCACGTTCAAATCCATCACGTTCACTGTTACAATAAAATCAAATTATTAGATGCATAAATTTGCACAAAAAAAACACCTGTGCTTTTGTAATTTCTCAGCCTTCTTGCAGTTCATGACACTGACCTCCCCTAATCAGTCACTCAAAGGAAAATTTGTGATAATCTTACCTTTTTAAGTTAGTAACATATGCAACAGCATCTTCTTACATGGAAGAAATTTCTTTGCTTCCAAATATTTTAAATTAATCTTAAAATATAATAAACCAATCCCAAATGCCCATCTTAAATTATTTCTATCCTCCTTGGATTATTATTCTCTAGTGCACTGGGCTATACATCTCTTTGCAATGAACTGTAAGAACCTTTGTCCACCTTTCAGTTTTATCAAGCTTTTAATGTTATTCCACATGACATTCTCTCAAATCTTCTGCACTGAAATCTGATGAAAATGCAAAGCAACTTCTCATCTTCCTAATCAAACAGAAAGCAATGTATAGCTGTTCTCAGTTGCTACCCTCCCTTGTATACAGGTCCCTTGATAGCAGAGGGGGCCATACTACTCCTCTCATGTTTAAAATACACAGGACACGAAAATGATGTTGGTGTCCTAACTAGGAGTGCTTTCCAAATGCACCAAGAAGCAGCTCTGTGTCTCCACTCCATCTGACCTTGTCAGAACAGCACACTGAATGAGCCAGTATGAGCTTACAGTTTGGAAACAAAGCTAACCAGTTTTATATTAAGCACAGCATAGCTTTAAACCGAGATAACTCGGAGTACACCAGAAGATTTGCAACAGTATTTTTAAAGACAGAAATAAGCCTGGAAGTGATTTAGTCCTGCAATGCTCCCAAATATCCTCATGCAGTCACATGCCAACAGTGCTCTCCCCCTCCTTCGTCTGTGCCTGCCCAGATGAATACAACCTACTCTCTCAAATATAGTTTTGGCACGTTCATTCATGCCTTTTTTCAACTCAAGACTATTTTAAATGCACACTGTTAAACACTGGGCCCATTCACACAACGTTATTACAATCCACTTATTAAGATGCAGTTGCACATGGGAAGCAAACCATAGCATCAATCCATCCTAGCTGCAAAGAGCTTCCAGGTAGATTCCAAGTTTGGTTTAGTATATATAGCTGTGAACAGCTATTCAGAAGACTGACTCTCCTTCAAATGACTTGGAGGCAAAGTCATTTGTGTTAATCACTGTACCAGAGTTCATTCAGTATGAACAACCAAGGAACTGACAGGGTGTTTTCTGTTCATAATCCACATTTTTGACTCTTTCCCCAACAGAAGAAAAGCCAAAGGCCAGGTTTCTTGTACTTGCAAACTCCACCTGGGAACTGGAGTGGGAAGTACACATCTAGGAGCGTGATAAGCCCATTTTCACTGCTCTGCAATTCTTGTTTACAAGAGGGGCATTCAAATAATAGGCTAGAACAGTAAAATCTGTATTTTGAAAATGAAGAGAGACACAGGAAATTCCTGCAGTTCAACCAGTTCACTAAGGTAATCCTAAAATTATCTGTCAAAGAGTTCTGGTAACAGTCCTTTCAAATTTATAGTTACAAGGCTGTCATAAGTTGTAAATATTAATTGCCAATGTCCTACCCTCTTAATTCACTGTGAAGGCACCACACAGTAGAGCACTGGGCCTTTTCTTAGATCATTGTTTTGAAATTAGCAGGGGAGGGAAGTACTTTTCTAAAATGCTTGGCATCAACAACTCCTGCTCCTTTAGTTGTAAAACAGACTGGTAGGCTCTTCTGAAAACACAAGAAATCCCTTTATAAAAGTTTTAGGAAGATAACTTGATGATTTAAACAGATTTAAACCAGATTTATAAATGTTGTTCATTTTATGACTGCAATATACTAAAGGAGATAATCAAACCATTGGTGGATTGAGGTAAGGAAAAATATTTGCAGTGGGCATAAGCCAAAAATAAAAAAATAAAAATATAAAGAAATAAAAAACTCTGGTAAATCAAGGTTGGAGTTTATCTATGAACATCTGTATGTTAGTAGAACATGTGAATTATAAAGATACTTACCATTTTACTCTATCATAGTTCTCTTGTTTGTAATCACCTTGCTGAATCATCTGCTTTGTGTCAACCAGCTCCAGTGTCAAACGTTGGCATCTAACCTCCAGCTCTGCCCGACTCCTCCTCTCATCTTCACAGCTCTGCAAGGGAAGGCCCTTGGAAATGAGCACATCTTGAAACCACCACAGTTACACTGCTACTTTCTTCAAGCAATCACTAAGTTTTGTGAAGACTTCTTACAAATACTCAGGTGGCAGACTCAGTAATCTCTGTATTTGAAAATCTAGCTAATCGATCTAATCTCCATCTTACCCTAAATAGTTTATTAATGCACCTAATTCTTCTAACACGTTTTTCCCTTAGCACAACTCCTAAGACCAGTAACTCTCATATATTCAGTTGATGGTCTAAAAAAACTACAGTAGGAGCACAGAAGTCACACCATCTTCACAACAGTCTCACAACTTTCCTTACAAAGATATTTGCAGGTCCATATGAAAAAAAAAAAAAAGAAAAAAAGAAAAAAAAAGAAAGAGGATTTTGGTCATTCAGCAAGTTTGGCAACTTCTGACTTTATATGAAAAATTACAGCCAGTTATTCCCAAATTGGATCTGGTAATTTATGCTTGCTGAAGGAAATCATCCAAACTTTTGGTGGAGGTAGTAAAAAAGTGCTTATTTAATGGTTTGTGAGCATTCATTTCAATTTTTTCCTTCTATTTTCTCCTCATACACTTCGACTGCTATGGAAACAACAACTAAAAAAAAAAAAAAAAAGGAGCAATAGAATACACAGGAAACATTTGTCTTTTAAAACAGTGGTTATTCCTTTTGAAGCTAATCAGATTTCCTAATCACCACATTTCTTCTCTCCCACCCCCCCTCCATGGGAACAGCAGACTTTTGTACCTTAATCCCCAATCTAGACTCCATTTCTCAGATTTTTCTACAAAGTAGTTATTTATTTTCACAAACTTACTTTACTTGCTTATCCTAAATGCTATACTATTAAGTTCTTAACCAAAATCAAATAAATAAATAAAAATGCTTATCCACCTATACAGGCAAAACTGATGGACAGCTAAAAAAATATAATTTGATAATTTCTTTCCATATTCTGTTTCTCAAAATACTGTTGAGTTTGGGTTGATTTTTTTTCTGCTATGGTTGCTACATGGCAAGCTCAATAATGGATGCTTGATAAAAAATAACCATATGAATAGACATCACAGTATTATTCATTGAAAATGACCACAAAACCAAATGTCTTCCTTAAGATGTGGATTACTGCACACTAAATTTATTTTAAAGTGATTACTGCACTATTTAACCACTGCAAATTCAATCTATTTTACAGTGGGGGACACTGTAAAAAAAACAAACAAAAAAAAAACACAAAAAAACCCAACACAAACCACCAAACACACAATTCAGTACTTTAAGACACTGCAAAAAAGCTCCCTGAGCCACCAAATATGCTGTAACTATTCTATTTATAAATAAGAATGTTTTGGTTTATATGTCACAAATCTAGTAATTTTCACTAAAATCACATTAAATCACACTGAGAAAGTGTTTATGAGGACTTTGGATGGTGTATCACTAACAATATGTCATCTAAAAACATAATTATTCATTCTAACACACTGACATATATGGCTTATTAGCTTCACCCTAATTAATATATACATGAAGCAAATTAGCACTATAGAACACTTTCTTCTCAAGACTATAAATGGTGACATGTTAACAAAGAAGGCAATATTCTCATGGTAAAGCCTCAGATGGTTTTAAAGTTGATGTTTAAAAGTTAGCTAGAGTTTCAAAGATGTCAGATACAGGTGTAAGTGTTGTACTCACAGGGCAAACATCACTCATCCTGCAGTAGGAAACGCTGGGAAGGGCACTTTTAATCTTTCCATTTGTACTTAACTTTGGGTACAATTCCTGCATGAATATCTGAACCACTCTCCTGCTAATACCATGCTGGAATCCATAGGCCTCTGTCACATACTGAAGCTCCTGGAGTGTTACACATTTAGCAGCTAGAAAACAATTACTAAGGTACACAATTAAATTGTCTACCCTCTGGACAAGATTGTCATAAACAGCTCTAAAGCACCAATTAACTGAGTATCTACAAAATTAGCACCTTCTTACAGCCACTATCTAAACTAAGCTGAATTTTATTTAATAAGCCACTGCTAATGTGATGTAACTGTGGTAAGTTGAGGGGTGGGGAGGGAAGTTAAATTCTGCTTTAGCAAAGTGATACTAAAACATCCTAAAGTATCAAACTGTTAAACAGATCATTAAAGAAAGGGTGTTTGGTTTGGTTGTGGGGTGGTTTTTCATTTGCCTTTTTATTGTTTGTTTGTTGTTTATTTGAGGTTTTTTTGGTCATTTATTTGTTTTGTTTGTTTAAAAAAAATCTACTATAATTCTTAAAAAATATACTAGTTCTACTGCACAGGTCACTGGTTTTCATCTAAGCCTGTTGTCTAAATTTAAGCTACTAAGCTTGTAAGTATCAAAGTTCTATTAATCACAGGAAGAAATGTGAGAAGACAAGCCAATAAACAGTCTAACACACACAAACCCATAGATGATATACATATCCAGGTAGCAGATGCACAAGCTGCTGGACTTCCCTAACAATACATCATAAAGACACATAATCCAGCTGCTAGTGCTTAGGAAGAATAAGCTTTGCTTTGCACGTGATAAAGTTAATTTTGTTTATAACAGTGTCCATTTAGCCTGAACTGATTTTAAGATCTCTGCTTTATCTTTCCATTTATCTTCAAGAGATAGCTTGGAAGTCTTGATGAACAGCTTTGTCCTCCTGTGGCAAAAAGGGGGCTTTTAAAGGATCAAGACACAGTGCACTTTCAAGAACATGACTGAGAACCTGGAAATAATATCAATAAATAAAAAATAACTAAACCCACAAACAAAAAGAATCCAGAATAAAAGTATATCCTCACATGGAGTGTGACTGCAATGATCCTACTAACAATGCATGGCTTTTCTTACTGACTTTTGCTACTGTAGAGAGAGATGAGATGGTTAAAGCAAATAAACTTGTCCTGTGTGAGATGTCCAAGAAATCCACTATTCACTATCAACCAATTTGGGTGGTTTCTACAAAATGTGTCCATCTGGACTGAACAGCAGCTTATAGCAGTCACCAAAATGTAAACATAGTTTTTGTACTTGAAATTCAGATAAGTGACATAATTTCTGACCAAAGTTAGCAACACGTAAGACATGGTAAGGATTAGTTGACCTTTCAAAAAGCCTTTGGGGATAAAGTAATAAACCACCAATATACAAGGAAAAGATTAATCAGCCAATAAAACAGAAGTAGCTTTATTTACTGCTTCACCATGTCTATGGATAAGCTTGTGAGAGTGATCCTGCTTTAAAAAAGCTGATTTAAAAGAACTCTGAAGGATCACAGAAGACAGCTCTTCTGTTCATATTCTAAGGTACCTCAGGCAATTGTAAATCTACTATAGTGATGTGAAAACCAATTCCCTCAAGGTATTTGGATGAGGTACTGCTACTTAGCAGGGACTTAGTAGGGACTTCCAAATGTCAGGAAGAAGTTACATATAACCAGATGAATAAGACATATCTAGTTTGTTGGTATGAAATAGGTAACTGCCAAGGACTGTAGATGGGGCACTAGCTGCCACTAAAAAACATAAATGTAATAAATAAATAAGCTACTTAAAGTACCAAAACTTTGTAAAAAAATAAATAAAAACTTTGGTATAAAAACCTCTGTTGCAAAAGAAAGTAGGAGGAATAAAAAACTCTCTAGATCTGAGCTGCCTTGAATCTTCAGTGAAATATTCTCAGGTGAAAAGGACCCTTAAGAATATTGCATTAGCTAATAAAATGAAGCCACCTGGTACTTCTGAGCAACAACTGATGGTCTATACAAGCCATGGCTATAGAAAAGAAGAAAAGCATTGGATGGAACTTTCATATATATGGTTTTTTGAGTCTTGCAAATGTTAAACTGCTGCCTCAAGCTAATAGTTATTGACAATATATTTTTTTGCAGCTTTTTTTCCCGAACAAGATAAATATTAACAATAATGAAGGAAAGAAGGCAAATATTTCTTCTAAGAGTGAGACCTCATCTGTCCTTTCTAGAGAGAGCCACAAAGACCAAGTAATCAAAGCACCACATGTAAGAACTGGTATCAGAGGGCTGGGGAAAAGTTCTGGAGTGCAGGCTGTAAGGACAGATGTGCAAACTGAAGAAGCTGTCTGAGGGAAGGGAAGTCCTCCTGGAGTAGCAACAACAGCCTCAATTTTACAGCATTCAAGTATATCTAGTGCCCACTGATGCTTGGAGTGTAATAGTTTAGTTCATTCTTTGAAGACTACAGAAAAGTTTTTTCTCCAGCTGGAAACAAGATCCCAGGGAAAACTGTTAGGTATGTCTAGCAAAACCTGACAGCTCCTCATCTTGATTCAGGGATGAGGTCTTGGAAGAACTCTTTGTCCTACATACATCCAACTTTGTCTTCAGGCTAACCATAGCTTTTAGATAACTGTCATGCTATAAATTTGATCACAAGTCCTGAAGGCAACTTTACAGAAAAAGAAAAAAAAACTAAAGAAAGGAAGCCCTGATAAAAGTGAGTCAAGACTGAATTCCAGGAAAACACTGCCAAGAAGCTCATAACCAGAGGAAGCAAGTAATACTTCATCTTCTAGAGCTACAAAGAAAAGCAGAATTTCCTTCTCAGGCTCTCTTCTAGCCTTGAGAGAAACGTGCAGGCAGTAAATTACATCTGTTTGAGGGAAGGGTCTAACCACTTTGGAAGCAAACTACTCCAAAAATAGTACACAGATGTTCAGCATGAGAAAACAGAGATCACAAGCTGGTTTTGTTTCTGGGAAGCTCCTGGTAATACAACACTACAGCTGGACTTTCTCTCTATACCTACCAAGGTGGTGGCACCAACATTTATATTCCTCTCCACTTCAAGTGCAAATAAGAGAGTGAAATGAGTCTGTACTATACATTTGGTAACAAATCAAAAGAAAAACCAAGCAAGCAAGCACCACACTGCTCTTACCAGCTCCTGAAACTCCTCCCAGCATGGTGTTGCTGCACCAGGAGCAGAGGAACTGCACTGAGCTAAATCACAGATGCAACAATTGTGTACAAAAGGCCTTTAAGTTGGTGGTAGCACTGCACAGCCACTTACACTGACCACTGGAAAGACAAAGTGGTGACAGATCATTTTTATGCCTGTAGATATTCACCCAGTAACAAAACTTACTCAAACCTAGTCTGACAGCCATGAACAGCCACAAAAATCCTCCTTCCCCAAGCCATTAGTAGGCAATAGAAATATTTGGGCTAAACATATATTTTAGTTCCTTTCCACATTACATGGGGGGGGGAAGAAATAGTAAAACTCATTAGGAAAACAATGAGCTGCAACAGTATAAACACATGAATGTTTATTGTAGGAAATGGTTTATTCTCAGAGGGAACAAAAAAATATTATCGAAGTCCACAGACAGTTGATAAACCATGTAGAGAACAGAAACTGCAACTGTTGGAGAAAATGTAAATCTTGATTTGAAGAGTGTAAGTTAATAAATAACTGGCAAGAAACTTCAGCAACTATGCTTCATGTAGCTGGAAATAAAGAATGACTGGAATATCAATAAAACCCAGCAAAAGAAGAGCTAAGACTCAGAATGAAACTGTGTTTTATTTCCTACTGATAAATTTCCTTGCAATAATGCTTGACCTTATCAAAGAACAAATAAGTTACCAACAGTACATCTTGAAACCACTTGATAACCTGCAAGATATGCATAGGTATGTTTGCTTTAGAGTGCTGTGTACATTAGAGATTCTAAGTACCCTCATGCATTGCTGATGTGCCTCTTGCCTTATTATCTGAAGCAGCCCAAGGTACCTGTTACAGTGACACTGAGTCACTAGGTAACACCCTCACTTGACAGAAGGGAAACACAGAGAATCTCAAGACCCTCCACACATAAAATCCCTTGTATCAGGTCACATTTCAGTCAATAGCCAAAATATGTCATCTCTGTGCATAACAGCTGGGGCATATGAAAGAGCTGTAATAAGTCATCTTATTTGAACCCTGAGAATTCAAAGGAATAATTTTTATTAACAACTGTTAAGCTTTTTTTTCTTGTGACACTGCAATATCTGATCTCTTTCCTGATTTTTTTTTTTAATTATGTATTCATTCTCACTAATCGTCTCATTTAAATCCTCACACCCTTCTTGCATACTCACGCTTAAAAGAACCACCTAAGTTCAACACAGGAGACATTCTGGTGCTTTCAGCATCAGAAGTAAGCTTCAAACTGAAAAATCAGTGGGGAAGGAGGATACTGCCACCATGTGGTATAAAAATGAAAAGAAAATAGAAGCTTCTATATTAAAGGTCAATCTACCAAGAAAATTGTTTCTATCACAACTTTATAGATGGTTATCTACTATCCTGTTAAAATGCTGCAGCAAAAATTAACACAGATGTCAGTCAAATCTCAGAAGGCTAAGATTCTCCTATAGAATTTTATTAGAGTGAAAGCACATTGTATGTAAAATGAAGAAAAAAACAAATTTAACATGATTACTTTAATCTCATTTTTATGACCAGAGATGACACAAAACAATGCTGAAGCACATAAATGCACAAATTTTATTGTAAGTAAATTTCAAGGAACAGAAAGGTGGTAACAAAATAATTTCAGAAGTAGGAAAATGACAGTGGCATTTAAGTCCCTGTTAGCTAAGACTTGGATAAATACACTCTGGGTACCTGAAACTGTCTTATCACAATACCAGATTTATGTGGAACTAAGCTAGAATACAAATTCTAGTTCTATATATACACGAAGAACACTATAAATAGTCACAAATACTTTAAAAATCAACATTACCTTTATATTGTTTCAACTTGTTTACTCTTTGAAAATTAAAAAAAAGAAGAATATTTAAATAACTTGTACTGGCTTTTATACCTTACCTGGAATGAAGTTACCTCCTTCTTTAGTATAGAAATAAGAAAATTTAAATATGAAAAGTTGAAAGTATAACAGGAGATAAGACTCCAAAGATTTTTGGTTTTTTAATAATTAGAACAGAAAGTAAATCACTACCAAGGCATCATCAACTCAAAAACTATCCACTATACATCAAACCACCACTCTGTGTTCAATTAATGCTGGATGGATCTCCTATGGCAGCTTGTTCAACTTCAGCTCTTCCCCCAGGAAGCACAACATAGCTGGGAATCTATCCAGTAATCTATACAGTAAAAAAAACCTTTTGTATCTTACACATGAATAACCATTTGGAAAATCAGTGTTTTGCAATACACACACACACACACACACACACACACACACACACACAATTTCTTAATTGAAATAATGAAGGTACACAAACCTCTGTCACACACTTCAGTTGGGATTTGCACCCACTTAGTTCTTCTGTTAGGCTTTCCTTTTTCATCTGTAGATCACTTAGCTCTTTTCTTAATGCACAGACAATTTCATAGACTCGAAGCTAGGAGAAGATACAGATTCAAAATCAAGAACTAGCAAAAGTGCAATTGCAAAAACAAATCAGCTCAATATTTTATGTCAAGATTTCAACAAGATTTCTAGTGCATGCCAGGAACAGGCTGAGGCCGGGGAAGGTGTAGGGAAGTGTATTTTTTTTAGCCTTTGACAGCAGTAGCTAAGAAATAATCAGTTTGCAGTTGGCACTGAATAAGAAAAAAAAGAGGAATAAAGGTAAATGTACACTTTTCTTATTTCTTTAGACTAAGGCAGGTCCCAGTCAAGCTGCCTGGTTAAAAAAGTAAAATGCACTACTTGTTCCCCTCTCTTCTTTGTGCCAACTCTAGACCCTATTGGATTTACAGTGTAAAAAGCCAAAACAATAAAACAAAACCAAAAAAAAGCCACAAAAGAACAATAAACAAAAAACCAACAACAAAAATAGATCAATACAAAACCTTTTGAAAGGATTTTTTTAAATTAAAAAATACAAATAAAATAAAACCTGTAACACAACTCCTCTCTCTTTCCCCACTCCAGTCATAGGCATAGTCTCAGATCCACAAAACTTCTCCAGAATATCTACCAACCAAGACAAAAAAACATACTACAAAACTCAGCAGTAAAACCACAAAGTCAGTAGCAAAAAAAAAAACCAAGGAGACAAAACAAAGAAGAAAGAGCTTTTTTGATACACACCCCCACACACGTACACAAAGGTTCTTACTCCCTGTTTAACTCCATACCTTTCAATGTTTGTTTGGTGGGATAAAAAGTATAATTAAGCAGTCTTTTTATGTAAAAGCTACTCCATGTCCCTCATCATTAACATTTTGTTTGATACATGATTAAAGAAGAAATACAAGCAAGACAGGACAGATAAAGTAAGCATTCAAGAGCAAGCAGTACTACACTGCCATGCAGGAAGAAGAAGAGTCTGTTTTGCTGCCTGTAAATAGCAAAAGATTTAAGAAAAGTTTCAGGTGTATTCCATAGAACTGACAGTAATTAGTTGTTTTTCCAAAATATGTGCTTCTTGAATGTTGCAGTTGTTTAATTTGCTGTACTCAATGAGAGCTCCACTTTGCATCCTCAGCTTTAGATGCAAACCAAACATCAACTAAAATAGGGCACATGCTATAAATTTAAAGTTACTTTTTGTTGAAAAAAAATGCAAGCTCTTCCAGAATAAAAATGCTATTTTATTGGATTTTTTTAGTGCAACAAGGGACTCTTAATCCATTATGTCTAAATTTACACCAAAAAAAACCCAAACCACCTTTAGAAATGTGCAAGCAAAGCAGTGAAGACATCTTCAGTCTCTTAACTAGAGCTTCTGCTGCCTGCATTGTTTGTCTAGCTGGGTTCTTTAAGAGCTTGTTTGATTACATCTGAAAGCAAGCAACTGATTTTCAATCAAATTATCTTTTTTTCTCTGTTAAAAGTGATTACAATATTATTAATTGAGAAAGAACAGTGCTTGTCACCTGGTTACCATTTAAAGCTCTGTGGCTTTTTTTAACCACACACTTCTACAGAGGTGTTGTAAGGAAGTTAACACTTTCTAGGTAATTTCGAAAAACTCTTAGTGTCTGCCCACCAGTTTTTATGGAAAACTAGAGTGAAATTAAAAATGGATGGCTGCAGAGGATTAAAAAGTTGACTTTTGTTAAATGAAGTTATGTGCAGGTCTTATTGAAGACCACCTGAGCTGTAGTTCACAAAATTATGCAACTGGAAGACACGGTGAATAAAACAGGATCAAAGAGAATTCAGATATCATTTTCAAACAGCTAGGTGAAAAATTTATACAGGAGAGAACACAAGCAGCTCACTTTACTAAACAAATTAAGTGATTCAGCTGCCAAGCACCAGTTCAATGACCTAAAGTACCCTAAAACTTTGCATATGTTTCTAAAAAATCATATATATAAAAATTTACATCTTAAAGTTAAAGAAAAAAAAAGTATGATTTTAAGAGAAAGATGCTTAGGACATAATTTTTTCAGTTATCTTTATTATTAACATTAAACATTGCCTAGTCTTTGCTCTAACATGTCACTGTTGCACCCCTTTGTGGAAGAACAGTGAAAAACATCTCATGTTTGTTTTGATTCCAGTATTTTCAACTTGCATCTCTCTATATTTGCACCTCTATATACAAAACCTGTATTTAAGCACTTGTTTGTCAGTATAGCAGGTTTCAAATAAAGTGTAAATATTACATATACATTTACTTCTATTCTGGAGAATTGAAAAGCAGTATTTTATATTT
>JANHGL010021727.1:0-22838 GCA_024611195.1 Ceyx melanurus | reverse complement strand
TAAAGGATGACTTGAAAATCAGAGGAATGCTTAGTTCCTATGTCACAGATGTAGTCAGCATCCTGAACACCCCATCTCTCCCAAGATGTTTGTGCTGTGCCCCTCTAAACTGCAAACCATCTTGGCAAAAACTAGTGTTTTTCTACTTAGCATGTTTGCTTTAGGGATGTGAAAGACCAGGATGCCAGCAGTGGCTCCACTTCAGAAATCTCCTTTTCAAATATCATTGGCTACATTTGCTCATCACCATAGGATCATCCAGGTTGGAAAATCCCCTTGGGATCATCCAGTCCAACCATTAACTCTACACAGTCCACCCCTAAACCATGTCCCTCAAACCCACATCCAAACCACCCTGAAACACCCCCAGGGACTCAGCCCCCTCCCTGGGCAGCCTGTGCCAGCCTCTGGCTGCTCCTGCAGGGAAGAATTTTTCATCCCCTGGTGCAGCTGGAATAGAAATTGAGAATATCTAAATGAGTAACAGAAAATATTGTGGCACCCCATGCAAATGTTAGGCATTATTTTCATTCTTCTTGCCAATGCCATGGTACTGGTATTCAGAATGTCTCTTCTATTTTTACACCATTATCCTGCTGTCTCTTTCTACCTTCCTCTTAAACCAACAGTAAACCCAACGAGTGGTGAGCAGCAGGGGGAAGAAGAGCACTGTTCATATTTCTGCACAGCATCTTTCTTCCAGAGCAACAAAATCCCCCTGGGGGCTTTTGGTGATGCTGCTACAGGACATTATTTCTCTGCTGATATCCCCAAAGCTGGTTCCTATCCAGCTACTACTCTCTTTTCATTGTTTTACCCTCTGAAGATGAAGAAGTGCATCATAATCTCATCTCCAGACATGCAAGTGAAGCAGGCAAATCCGCATGCAGAAGATGAGAACATGTTGGTTTATGATATTCCTCCTCTAACTCTTTATTCTGTAATCCCAGCATCATGTGTGATTAGAAAGTATTGATCACAGAGAAACAAATGCTAAACCAGCACCTATTTCTGGCCAAAAATCTTCTTTCTGTGCACATGAAAGGGAAAATGATTTAAAACTTCTACAAAACACTGCCAAACAATTCAAAATATGTTAAATATTGGCTACGTGGTTACATAGTTAGAACTCCTAAGACTTTTCAGTGGTGTTAATTGATGGGAACTTGAGTTAATGAGTTTGGTTTTTTTTTTTTCTCATGAAATTGTATGTACCTAATGACAATTAGTGTATCTTTCTGTGTAGAAGAAAACTCATTCATCAAATATTACCTCTTCGAATGCTGCCACTGATGTGGCTTTAAAAGGCAAGCAGTGGCTGGTGTAGCAGCACTCTCCCCTCAAGGATCAATCACTGAAGAGCAGAGTTTCTGGATCATAAACATACTTTTGAGCCTGGCTCTTGACAAGGCATTTACTGCTAAATTTACTCCATTCCTCAGCTGGGGGATGTGTGATCAACACTAAATTTTAAGGAAGCCCTAAAACCTGCTTTGCTTTGTTGTTTTGCAGTGCAACAATGCACGTGCCAGTGGGAAGAAAAGTAGTTTTCCAACCCTGGAAGCTTCTCCCTAAATTCTAAGTGACAGAAAAAAATCATTCGTGTCAGCTACAGCAGAGAAAGAATAACAAAAGGGTGGCACACCAGGTCCAATCCATTTCCAAAATGGGAAATGAAGGTGAAATTATTTTTCCAGCCTAAAAAGTATTTCAGAGAAGTAGAAGAAACATATATATAAATAAAGCAATTGTTGGCTATGTAGTGACAGAATAATTTTGCTATTTTTTTGCTTTTCAACTGAAGCACCTTTTACTAAAATCACAAGCCAGTCTGTGTTGGATTTTAACTGGAATTAGTCCAATTAGCACTTCAAATAGTAACCCCAGATACATTTTCTTAATTGTGTACTAATTTATTTTTTTTTCCTGGCACCCTGTTCAATTTGGCAGAGCAGGGAGTTGTTTGGAAGTGTCTGTTTCACAGAGATTCTCTGTGTTCAGCCTGTCAGCAGAATCAAACACTGGGAGCCTTCCACAACTTCTGAATGCCAAATTATCCCCGTTTTACTGGAGGTCACAAGGACCACACCTGGGCTTTTGTTACTGGAAAGCATTGATGAATGGGGTGGTGGAGTGTGCTGCAATTGGTTTCAGTGAGGATAAAGAAGCCTACAACTCAATATTTTCCAGTAAGAAAAGACTCCACACTGCAGAATTTCATCAATTCTTGCCAAGTTTCAATAGGTTTCTCCACTTCCATCCTTCTGAAACCCTTTCTTGAGTCAACCCTGCAACATTTCCTTGCCACATCAGCTGCAACCCACCAAACCAAAACCAGACAAGGAGAGCAACATTTCAACTCCTCGTCTGAAGCTGCAGCTCTGCTTGGGCATCCCAAGTGACGGATGCGAGTTGGGTTTGGTTTTTTTTGTTTTGTTTTTTTTTTCCCCCACTTCTACTTGACCCTGCTTGAAACATAAAAGTGAAGAGCAGTTCAGTAACTGGTTACTTACTCAATTGTGTTCCTGTCCACTTTTCCTGTCATATTAATGCCATAGAACTGCTGCATGGCAGCTATAGCTGAGTGCATGGTTTCTGCCGAGCGCAGCACCGACATTCGGGGGTCAGTTGGTGGAAGGTAGCCATACTTTTGTAACCATACCTGCAATGACAAGTGCAGTGGCTATTAAAGAGAAATTAGAGGTAAAGAAAATGCTCCCTACTAGTTCACTAGTACAGAATGAAGCTTCTCATCCCCCTGGAGTCCAGCCTGTGGCTTTGGTTTGCAAAGGAGGAATCCTTTGGGGCTGTTGTTTATTCTCATTTATTAAAGATTCTGCTGGTTTAAGGCTTGCAAGTATTCTCTACCCAGCAGCCAGCTCTCTATTCTCTGAAACTGCCTGCTTCTATTATTTCTTTCATGTGTTCATTGATTTGAGGCTACAACTTCAGCACCTAACCCTGGCTTTAAGCACTCCAAGACATTTTTAAGGCAGACAAAAGAGAAAATCTCCCAGATATGCCACATAATTATCTGTCCACGTGGTACGTTCCCCAACTGCAGCAATAAATCCACAGCAGCTCTCACACAGTTACACTAGATGGTTAGCATCTCTCCAAGCACATGAAACAGAGGGTTGGGAGCCACTCTGCTTTCCAAGAATATGATTATAGAGGAGAAAATCATTTTTCAAAGGAGTGGATTGAGATGAGAACTAAGGCAGAAGTTGTTTCCCAGCAGAGTGGTGGCCACTGGCACAGGTTACCCAGGGAGGTGGAGGCCCCATCCCTGGAGACATCCCAAGTGGGGCTGAGGAGGCTCTGAGCACCCTGCTCTAGCTGAGATGTCCCTGCTCTCAGCAGCTTGGGCTGGGTGAGCTCTGGAGCTCCCTTCCAACACAGACATGTCTAGGATTCCATAATTCCATAAACCTCAGAATGACATCAGCAAAGCAGGAGGCCAGGGGGCAGTGAAGGAGGAGAGGCTGTCTCCATTCACAGGAAACTCTCTAGCAAGAGATATTCCTTCTGAAATGGAGGTAAGATACCATGCCAACTATTTCTGCTCTTAACTGTGGAGCAGTGAGAGGGAGGAGGCATGGGCCAAACAACTTTATGGATCAAAGCCAATGTCTTAAGAACACCTGGAAAACCCCTCTGAAATGCCCTGTGCTGAGGCAATGCTTCATAAATACCAGAAATGATCTTAATGCTTCATCTGGCCTGCACGAAACACAGTGCAAAACCTCTGAGGCAGGGAGAGCACTGATGCATCTTCAGAGGTGTCTCAGACTGGAATGAAAGACACGGCTAGTACCCATCTGAAAGCCACCATTGGACTGGACTGGATTGGGCTGGACTGGATTGGACTGGATTGAACTGGATTGGATTGGACTGGATTGGAGTGGATTGGATTGCTGCAGCTTCACTCTGCCCAGTCAGAAGACACTATTGAGAGCTGATCTCCAGTTCTGAGCAGATAAACACAATAAATGAGCTCAGTCACCTCTCCCAGACTCCACATCCGAGCTGCCATATTCTGAATCACTCCAGTGAGGAATGTTTCCCACCCACTCTCCCCTCCCAGCCTCCCGTGGGCTTTGCCTGCCTCCTACAACACCTCTGGGGTTTGGATCTGTTTGTTTACCCACAGCCTCACACCAAACTGTGCAGTGATTTCCAGCCTTATGTTTAGCTTGCAGAGCTCACCCCGTGCAGTTCTGCAGCAGGTGAACTGTGTGTTGTCTGCTCCTCTGGATGGAGCCAGTGGAGAAGCTGAAGACTGAGGAACCCACTGCCAGGCTTCCCTTCACTACCACTGGAAGTGGGTTGGAGGTAAACTTTGCCTCAGTGTAAAGAAAAGATCTGAGTGGCACTAAAGAGAGGGGAAATCTTCAAGTGATGAGTTCAGGTAGCTCTGATTTCCATGGGTTTGCTTTCTGATAATGCAATTCAGATAGAGACCCCCCCAACAATGTCTGTGAGCTCCACCAAACAGCACAGACTGGATTAAGACCCAGCCCAACCCCTTTGACCTCCACAATATCTCTCTGTGTGAGAACCATTCTGTGTTCAAAGATGCTCTTCTTTCCAGCACCAATGAACTGCCACAGCCAACACCTCTATCCACCTATAACTTTACATGCTCCTGACTTTTCAGCTTCACACGTGCACTTGGCTAGACTGGGTCATCACACAAATAATTCACTTTACGTGTCACTTTGCATGCGATAAAGTGTCTTTTTTTTTTTTGTCTGCCTTGCAGCTAGAGCTGGAATATTGGCAAGAGCATCATGCAAACATTCTGGAAGAGAGAGTGCTCTTAAAAACAGTGTGCTGACACCAAACTGTTATTAACAACAAAGAAAAGCCATCAATCATCATTCCAGATTAAGCAAGAAATATTATGAAGGTAATCAGGGTTTCAGAGAGCTTAGTGATTGCTAAGAGAGAACTCAGTAACAACTGAGTGTTCCTGAGTGACAGCACATAATATAAACTACAGCACAGTTCTGTTCTGTGAACCTGAAAGCTTAGTAAATCAGCCTAATAAAGTACAGATCAAAACAATTTCATCAACACCTCCAGTAGTGCAGCTGTGTTCATTATTATTCATGGATTCCTGTTCCATTTTTAGACACCATGCAAAAAGTCAACAGCAGAGCTGCCTCCTGTTTCCACAGTTTTCCACATTTAATGGAAAGAGGGAATTCCTTTATTTTGTTGAATATTATTTTTTGACTTTTCAGGAGTTAATGATGTCACTACTGCTTGCAATGTAGGGCTTTGATGCCACAGGGTGTTTGTTTCTTATGGTTCAAAGAATTATGAAATACAAATAGTTACTAAAGCCATGTTTTCATTGAAAATACCTTTTTTCTCTCTTCTGTTTTTCCAAGTCAGATATGTAAGGTGTAAAATATAAGATGCTGTGCTTCCTTACTGGATATAATTCCATATTTTAGAAATCCTTGGTTTTTACAACCAAGCTGGTATAAGATTTCTGAGATTTTCAGTGCTGCACAGCTCTTTAAGATACCTGATTGATGTTTTTTCCTGCAGAAATCAGTAGTTAGAAGATGCTAACACAGAGTTTAGGAGTACACACATTCTTCAGAGAGTTAACAGTTTGTCACATTCCCTCAGCAATACATTAGCATGATAATCCTGTGAACCTCATGTTTTATTTAATATTCTTTTGGTTTCAGTTTACTACATGGCAGACCTGGTCTACCTTAAACTAGAGGCAAAATTAGAGCTGGTATTGCCTCATTTAGTTGTTTACAACTAAATTTTAAACAATTTACAGTTGTTTATCTCTGTATGTGGACACGCTGTTAAGGGAAAAAGTGCACTTTGTTGGTTTGGTTTTTCTTTGGTTTATTTGGGGGTGGTTTTTTTCAGTCTAAGTTTTGCCACAGTGAAAAAAACTCTTCCTCTTATAGTAGGATATTGCACTTCCAAGCTTACAGTCCAACTGATCCACATCAGCCTTTGCAAAGAGAAACACAACTCAGTTTAGCTTTTCTTTAAGGCAGATTCTCTTTAGTCTCCTCAAATGACCCACTATGAACAGACCCTTCCAAAAAGACATTCCCTTACTCCATTTCACTCTCTGGATTTCTGACTTTTCTTGAGGAATCACTTGCTGAGATGATGTCAAAACCTAGCAAACACAACACACAAAAATAGGCAATTAGAGATTTGGGATATTCAACTATTTCTGCATCACTTTTCAGTGTCCCAGCACTCTCCTTTGGCAGCACACTGAACAGCTTTTTTTTTTGTTGAGCTGGCCAAAACGTTGCCCGAGTCTGTGTGACTTTTTGTCTCTTCCCTCAGTGACTACAATTAATTGAGGGAGAAATTCAAATTATCCCCTCCAGTGCATTACCTTCTCAGCACTGAATTTCACCTGCCACCTTCAGTGACCTGACAATCACTCCAACCCCCACGTTCTGAGAGCTGTACTACTAAATTAAAAAAATAAATGACACAAATTCACTGCTAGGCAGAGGTTTTTAAATGCAGCCAGGGAATCTCCACAAGCACAGCTCTTAGCAGGCATTTTTCATCTCCTGGTATCCATGACATTTTTCATATCCTGGTATCCATGACAAGCCCCACAGATCCATATGACACCTCAAACACTATCATTTTACTGTAACTGAAGCCAGTAACAATGGCTTGGCTTTCAATTCATTATTATCAGAAGTTTATTATCTAAATGGGATGTTATTAAATGGGAGATTAAAGTGGTCTCACCAGATGTTTGCCTTAGTGAATTGCTTAAGAGCAGCACCTTGGTGTCAACTGCCTACTGTCATTTTTTATCAAGAACTGAGAAATCCTGCTTATTTTAACCTTTTCAGCATTTAAATCAACTCTGACCAGGCAGTTCTCACTTCACCTATTTTTCCTGGCTAAAATATGGTCAAAATTTCAACATGCCAGAGGCTAATGGAGAGTTGCATTTTCAGATCATGTCCAAATAATGCTCCAGGTTTTGATCAGCCTGTATTTTGCTGACCTAAAATTCAAATAGGATCTCAGTTGGAAAGGCTCTGCCAAAGAAGCTCTGAGCAATGCCATCTGTGATGGGAATCTGACGTTCAGCTCTGGAAAGGTCAGTGCAGAAGGACAACCTTGCTCACCATATCCATCACAACAGGATTCAGCAGCTTTGCTGGAGAAAATGCTTTCCTTTAGTCTGATCAATCAGACACCAGGGCAGAGCCTCAGAACACTGTGAACAAGCACTAACACCTTTGCAAATAGTGATTTTTCTTTGATGCTGTCACCTTCCAATCTGCATAATGGTCCAGTCTGGGAGACCACTTCACACCAGTCGATTTCACAAAAGGAATGAGAAGTTGTCAGGAAACAGCATTCTATTTAAAACACACTTTTAGAATACATCAAAGTATTTGTATAAACCAACCAACAAACAAAAAAAAATTCTATTTTTCACAGAAAAAAAAAAAAGTTCTAAGTTCAAATTCTGGTTAAACAGTTACAGTGTTGTTCAGTCCAACCACCTCCAGGCTATGAAAAGACTTTTATTCCTTCATGATTTACTTGATCCTGTCTAAGCAGACAATGCCCTTTAGCAACTTCTCAGTGCTTCTGAACTGCAGGAACACTTTCACCTTCTGCATGCCTCTTCAAAACACGACAGCAAGGTAGGATGATTTACTCTGTGCTTGGCTCACAGTTCAACTATTTTCCATGGCTGTGGCAGAAAAAAAAGCTGCAATAATCAGGCAGCATTTGAGTTTTGAAGGGAGCTTGGTGTTGCTTTTTGCTTCTGCCAGCTTTGCAGGTGCACAGGTAACTCCAAAAAGCACAGATGGAAACAGCACATGGAAATATGGATGGGTGCAGTGAACCTTGTCCAGAATTAAGGCAAATAATGAAGGAAAACCACAGGGATAGTCTGGGGCATGCTGCCATTGCCATCAGGATTGAGCACTGCTTCATCTCTAGGGTACACCAGCTCTCACTGATCAGCCAGAAGTCTGTAAGAGACTATAAACATAGCCTCAAATCTAAAGTTACTTTCCATGTTGAGGTAATATACATTAATAATTTCTAGATGATGATAATTATGTCTTTGATGTGATGGAACACTCCAGTGTTGAAGTCAAGAATCTATTTCTTTCTTTAAATAGGTAGCATTTTACTACCTACGTAACTTGCAATAAACAGATTATATCTTCCCAAAGTACTACTTGCTCTGATTCTTTCATCTATTTATAGTTGTTTCTCCTTTGTTAGCCCTAAAAGAGCAATTGATTAATAGTTGTATTTAGCATCCTTACTAGCTAGTGGTCTGGAACTATCTAGTGCAGCAGCCTACAGGCAGAAGCACAAATATTAAATCAAACTGGAGTGTGATGAAGACACTCAGATGTCTGATACTAAAAAATCAGTGCTTAGATGAGCCAAATATGATTGGAATGATTTAAAAGCCATCCCATCTCTTGGCTGCTGTAGTGCCACCCAACGTGCAGCAGCTGAAAAAGCCACTTCAAATTTCACTCTTTGTCTTAATTCCATTTTCCAGAGTGCTTCCAAATGAGCATTCTGAACAACATGTGGAGTGTGACGTGTTGTGCAATGAGAATTAGTGCAAGCAAAACACACTCCTTCCTACTTAAGCTCCCTGCTTTCCAGTCAAGATCAACAGTAACACACACGCTGTGCTTTACAAACCTGACAGCCCCATGTAGGAGACATCCATCAGGCAGGAAGTCAGGCAACAGCAAGCCAAAGTACTGCTGTCCTAAAGGTCCCTGGGGTCACGGGTGAGCAGGGAAAGGCAAAAGACACCATTTAGAGCCTGTGTTCAGACACTGGCTTTGTGAGGAACCTGCCTGGTCTGAAGAAGTGTTTGCACCATCCACCACTTCCTACGTGCAGACCACGACTTGGATGCAGCTGTGATTCTAAATGAAAATAGCTCTTATTTGAAAGAAAACAAATACATCTTTCACTTACAAGAGATAAGAGCTTCCAGATGGTACAGCTGTCAAGGCAGATCAGTTTCTGACCCAGTTCCAGCTACCTTGACAGTACTGACTTTAGTACAGACACAGGAAAAAAAAAAAAGTCCAGAAACACAACATGACAGATGACATTTGAATTTCAATTGTAAGGTTCTCTCTCTTTTAACCTTGTGATAAAAGTCACTTTCAAAGAACACAGCATCCTGCTCTTCCTTCTGAAGATGTCTGTGTAGATGCAATCACAAAGCCCAGCAGGATTTGACAACACACCCAGACAACACACACACACTTCAGCACTGCTTCACAGAGCCACACGGTCATCCTGCTTGGGAAGGACCTTCCAGATCACCCAGTCCAACCAAACCTACAGCAACAAAAACCTAAATACAAACCATTAGAAAAAACAATCCAACCAACCAACCAACCAACCAACCAACCACAAACCCCCTCATGCCTCCCCAGAGCATGTCCTGAGCACCTTGTCAACTCCTTTCTGAAACCCCTCCAGGGATGGGGACTCCACCCCCTCCCTGGGCAGCCTGTGCCAGGGCCTCACCACTCTCTCAGGAAAAAATTTCTTCCCCATATCCAATGGAACCCTCCCCTGCTGCAGCTCCAGCCCAGCCCCTGCTTCTGTCAGCAGTGCCTAAGGAGCAGAGGCCTCCCCCACCTCTCTGCACCCTCCTGGCAGGAGCTGGAGAGGGCAATGAGCTCCCCCCTCAGCCTCCTCTGCTCCACACTGCCCATGCCCAGCTCCCTCAGCCTCTCCTCACACCCCTTGTTCTCTTGGCAGCTCCTCTGGACACGTTCCAGCCCCTCAGGCTCTGTCCTGGCATGAGGGGCCCAGAGCTGAGCCCAGCACTGAGCTGAGGGGGATCCCTGCCCTGCTCCTGCTGCCCATGCTGCTGCTGAGCCAGCCCAGGATGCCCTTGGCCTTCTTGTCCCCCTGGGCACCCCCTGGCTCATGCCAAGAAAGCTCATGGATCTCTGGGATAAACTGGCTTGTGGATGGTGATTTTTCTGGTCAAAACATAACATATGAAAGACTGAAGCAAAGGGAGCCACTGCACCTCGTGCAGGAGACTGTTAATTCCCTATGTGTGTGATGGAAGGCACAAAAGACAGGAACAGTAAAATATTATTTGAATTCATGGAAGATCTTAATAAACCAGAATATTTGTAAGGCTCTAAGCAGGTTCCAATATATGCCCACAGGAAACATTTAAGGTGCTTGCTTTACTTAGATAATTTTCATAAATTATTTCTATTTGTAAATAATTCCTAATCATTTTATCAAACGCTTGAAGTTTAAACTTTGTTTAAACAGAGTTTAAAGAACTTACATGCACCTGAATGTTTCCACTGTAAGTGCAAACACAAACTTGAGTTACCTATTCCTCATCCTAGAGCAACATGAAACTGTATTTGATAGTCAGAGGTGTCCAGAAAAGGACACCTCTGATGCTAATTATCATGTAACCTGGTACATTGACACAAGCATGCCCAAAAATCACCCACTGCACATCACAGCCTACAGGACAGGCTTTAGACTTCCAGCAGAGAAGACAGAGAGCCTCACAAATCAAAATGCTGCAGTAGAACTATTCATTTTTTTTTTTTCAGGAGTGTTATGATGACTTAATGGGAAATGCAGGGTTTGCATCTTGCAGAAGAGCAACACTGCTATCAAGGGGAAAATTGGAGGGTATATTGTAATGAGAGTTTCATCTAGTTGGTTTCTCATGGCTGCACCCAGTGGTGCCTCTTAGAGCTGTTTGCCATCATGTGTATACTGACCTAGAATGAAAATAGGAGCAATTACAGAAGGACATGCATGAGCTTCCCCAGATAAATCATGCAGACATCTATCAGCAGAACTAAATTCACATGAGCAACCTCAAGTACAGTCTAAAGCAGCTGTGTAGTGATTTTACTGTAAAGGGAGAAACTGCAGCTGGAAAAATCTTGAACATCTTGAAATCTTCCCTGCCTTTTCCTTGCCAACAGCTTCCACAGCAGATTTTCTCTTTTCTGGCACCAGAGGCTGCACAGTGCATGACAGGAGATGTGGAGTTGATTCTGTGAGCTGGCCAAGATGTATCTGCATTAGATAGAGCTAAGCAGGAATTAAAAAAGCCCTCCTGAGATACTGGATTGAGCTCAGCATTATGTCAATATATGCACAGATCTGTTGGACTCGGCTCAACTCACATCAAACTCTTTCAGAACCCCCATCAGAGACCCTAAATACACATTCAGAATATCTGAGAGATATTTCCTCATTCTTCTCATTCTTCCTTCTCCAGAAATTCCACATGTATTCATGTAACTGTGTGCAAACCACTCCTGGGTGAAGCAAAAAAAAGCAAAGCCCTTACTCCAGAGAGCTCCTCCTTGTTTTACTTTTATTATTTCCTCTGCAGTTTTGTTTTTTTTGGGGGGGGGGGTGTTAAAAAAATATATTGAAATCCCCTTCCCATAAAACTTCTCCTGAAGATGCAAAAACACATGAGCCAGCTTTGCTAAGGACCATGTGGCTATAGAGGATCACTAGCTCAGGCTGTTACTCACTCAGGTACAGTTGACAAGAGTGTCTTAAAGTGCCTTTGCTTTTTTGGACCAGGTAAGAGGTTATTCTAGAGATGACTGAACACAAACAACTTCTGTGACTCTCTTTTATTTGTTCTAATAGGCACAATCTGGCTTTTAACCAGAAATATTAAAGAAAGCTTTAAAATCCTGGTAGTTTAAGAGAATACTTAAAAAAATAATTTCTCTTTTTTTTTTTTTTTGGTGAGGGGGGTTACTTTGCTCAAATAAAATCAGCATACCTAGAATAGAGGCCCCATCTACCCCTCATCCCCAAAGACCTTGGGTCAACAATAGACCTGATCAGACTCTCATTAACCCTGGTGCAATTATTCTGTACTTATGTTGAAGCAGCTGGTCCTCCCTTTCTAACACTGCAAAGTACCAGAGAAAGAAGCATCAGGCTTTCTACTGCTCTTTTTTAACACTGCATGGAATTACTGTTCTAAGAATGGTCAATAACAAGCTTCAAACTTAGTTATGTATTCACTATTTATTTTTTTTTTAATAGGACATAAAACAAAAAACAACTTCAAAGAGCCCTCTTTAGGAGTTTTAGAGGGAAAGCTAAAAGCCAAGCCAGGAGCTGCAGCTCACTTCTAAAAGGAGCAAATATTCAACCAAACTCCATGAAAACACTTCCCAAGATAGGGAAAGCTTGTCTGCAGGTTTTGCTAGGAAGTAAAACAAAGAGGAGACTGACCTGGAAATTTCCACCATTTGCCTACTGGACATAAGCCATGGAAATAAAGAAATAAACAAATAAATAAGGTTGCAAGATCTAATCTCAAAGAGAAGTGAAATGCAAAACTAATCAATGAAGAGAAATGAATGATGAAAACTCGACTTGTCGTGCTTTAGACCAGCAACAAAACCATTGGGATAAAAAATATATTTGCTATTGTTGTTTCAGTGGACAAGTGTTTTGAGGTTGCTCCATTGCCCACAAAACAGCCAATGCTTAAATGCTTTCAAGGAACTTTATGGCTTTAGCAACCTTCCAGTGAAAAACAACATGATGTTGGGGTCTACTATTTATTTCTCAGGATAAACTGTTACAACCAGTCATCTATAAAAGGGAAGATGTGACTGTTTTGCCAGAAATATTAACAAGAAAAGCCCAGAAGATGGGGATATCTATGGAAATTAATTTCATCATCGCTCAAAATGAAACCTGTATGTGTTTTCTTATAAACCTCTCAGCTTTTCCCTGAGAGTAGAAAATATTTGTGCAAAGAAAACCTCACAAGTATGAAAATAGACCCTGTCTTCTTACTGCATCACACAGTTTGGAGCAGTCTGCTGATGGTTCTCCTGCATACACATTCCCACATTTCATTCACAGAAGTGTTTTCCCCAGTAACAAATCTAAAGCACTGGACCTTGATATTTTGGGGTTTTAAAAAACTTCATTATTACCTGGTTATCCACATGGATGTCTTCTATTTAGAACAGTCTTTCACATACTGAAAGTCTGTTATCATGAGTTCCACCCTTTTAATTAAATCAATTAAATATGGCTTCTCTGCTGCAAAGAGAATTTTCCATACCTCTTGTAGTTCTGCTACTCTCCTCTGAACATTCTGTCATTTTGAGCAATTCTCAATTGTGAAGGCAAAGAATGAACACATTCTTTCACAGCCAATCTTCAGGTCCAGAGTCTATTCACTTACATACACTGCATATGGCATTCTGGTTAGTAAAGCATCTAATCTTTTTAATAAAATATATTTTCTTTAGCTGACAAAGACAGTGCTTCACTGTGGCATTCAGAATATTCATCAATATTATTTATCCTTATTTTGTATTTGTGCATTTCACTCCTCCCCCTAACATTTCACACTTACTACCTAATTTCAGCACAGTGGTTCAAACATCTACAATTTTCCAAGATAATGATTTAAGTACTTTTTTTGGTTTTAAAGTCAATTGTTCATGTCCTTCTGCTATGGTTGCTGTTTCGTAAACACACAACTATTGCTGTTTTACAGTCACTTACACCCAAATTGGCTTCCAAGGGCAGATTCTCCTCCAATTTCAGAAATCTCTTCTCATGGCCAAATCTGTTCTTTGTAACAATAACTTTAAAAAAAAAGTTGTTCTATGTCAGACCTTCTCTCCCCTTACAAACTATTTCTGAAGTTGAGTTTTCAACTCCAGTGCTTTCCAAACCATTCAGCTGTTTCTAGTGACACTGTTCTTCTGACCCAGGCATCCACAAGAATGACAATGTCTCTGACCTTTTGCCAGTTCTCCTTGGCTTGCCATTAAAATTAACATTTTTAAAAACATCTAAAAATTTTAACACAATTTTAATTGTATTTTTAAAATAAATTATCAAAAAAACCCCAACAATGACAATCAAAACCAAACAAGCAAACAGACAAACCTAATCCAACCAAAACAAAAACCACCCCCAAAAAAGCCACACACAAAAAACAAACACAAAACCACTGAAAAAACCCAACCCACAACAAACCAAAAACCAAAAGTATCGAAGACATAAAAAGCAGCATTTAATGTGTTCCATGATTTCCAAAGGTGCCTTGATCTGCTTCTATCTCAGAGATTGTGAAACCTGCTTTTGTCACACTGTGCTGAATAGAGTATAATGGAGAACCCCCCCTTTTTTTTCATGATTTAATTAATTTCACTAATTTAATGGTGAATTGAATGTGAGTTTGGAATGAGGAGTGTGGAGAATAAACAGCAATTTTCAAAGGGTTAGGGTCAGAAGTGAGGTTGAAACCATCTTGGACTGCCTTACAAAGAAATTTCTTCATCCTTGATGCTAAAATAACAAGTTAGCTCTGGTGTGTTTCTGAGCCAAGAAAGTCAGATGATTTTTGCAGTTTCCACTAGAAAGGAACAAGGTTTTTCCTCTTATTAGCACAGAATGTTACAGAAATTTCATGACATGTTCTCCAAGTTCACCATGTAAGAAAATCTTGTTCACAGGATTCCACTAAGATGCTAAAGAAACTGAAAAGAGGTAATTGAAACAAAGAAAGATCATCAGAAGACAGCAGAAGGAATGACCCCTTACAGGAATGTAAGGAATGTTTTCCACCTGAATACAGGGATATTTCAGCTAAAAATACCCTCTTTTAGATTAGAACTGTTACCCCCTGTCCTATCACCACATTCCCTGATAGAGTCCCTGTCTTTCCTGGATGGCTCAGGCACTGGCAGGTGCTCTAAGGTCTCCCCAGAGCCTTCTCTTCTCCAGGCTGAACAACCCCAGCTCCCTCAGCCTGTCCCCACAGCAGAGCTGTTCCAGCCCCTGAGCATCTCTGTGACCTCCTCTGGCCCTGCTCCAGCAGCTAATAATAGTAATAAAGGAGACATATGCAGCTACCAACCTCAGCTATCAGTAATTCCTGTGCTTTTGGGAAAGGCTGGTTGGTTGCTTGTGTTGTTTTGTTGGGGTTTTTTTTAATCCAGTTTTATTTGGTTTTGGAAAAGCAATAAGAAGTAATTATGGATAAGGCTAATCACTAAACCTTAGATGCACATAAAAAGGAGTCAGCATCAAGCAATCTATCAATATCTTTTAGCAAACATGTTAATTACAGTAATTTCACACATTCATGACTTCAGACTGCACCTAAAAGAGCCCAGAGCCACTTCCCTGAGGGGAAAACCACTTGCTCTAAGGATGAACTGAACATTGTCTTGGCTGTAAATTCCTGTTTACACTTCTTGCTACTGTGGAATTAAGATTTCAATCCCTACTCAGTAAGCAGCTAGTGATAATTTTTTTGGCATTAGTTGTAGATCTAGTTGTGTAAATCTGTATTTGTCCTGGGTTTAGATCAAAGAGATGGATCAGCTGAAGAGACAATCAATTCTCATTGCCTGAGTGGAAAACCCCCCACTGTGGACTCCTCCAGTGCAGCCAGTTTAATTGCATCAGACCCACATGAAAAAGAGACCTACATCTAGATCCTAATCTATATACTGACATTGAAACTGGCTTTTGTCCCCCTGACCTAGGAAGACAGCAGCTTGTACCACGTGTTGTTCCAACTGTGCTAATTCACCTTCAGGCTGAGACACCCTGCCCTCCAAACCCTGCTCCTCTGCAGGGGTTTCGTGGTGCTGGCTCTGAAGTGAAGGGGCACTGTGTCTGCATTCTCAGGACCACTGTGGGATGAATGTGAGCCTTCCACAGCACACTGCACCCTTCCCATCTGCATCTGCACCCAGAGCTGGTGAATTCTGCAGGGCATCAAAGGCTAATTCTGAACAAAAGGTCGATTCCATTCTGGATGTGCAATAGTCATTAAGCCTAAATTAGAATTAAGACTAAATACCCTCGATTTTTTTTTAGAGCCAGGGTGCAAACAAGGCCACTCCAATGCTCCACTTGACTGCTGTGGTAACTGCCAAGCCAATTCTCAGCCTTCCAGGTAAGTGCTAGCTCCCTCTGGGGCATTTCCATAGCAACTCAGGAGCCACATGGAAAGACCTGACCCGTGGACCAAGAGAAGTGACTGAAGGGCAGGGGTTGATGCAAAAGTGCCTCCATCTCCACCTCTGAACATCAAATCAAATGCCATCTCACCATCTCTCTGGAATGGGTGATTTCCTCCTCACAGTCTGGATCTCTTAAGAGAGAGGATCCCTCAAGTCTGTCCTGGTAAAGAAGCCTGAGGCCTGAGAACCTACCATCATTGCAGAGATTTTTTTGTTTACTCATCTGCACTAAATCACACTCTTGCTGGAAAGCTGTCACTTCTGGAGACCAGGAGGGCATTCATCATTTTGCAATGAGTATTCTGAAAAGCTTAAAGTTCATTATTATAAAGGACTCATAAGAGATTGTGTAACAGATGTCTCCCAACTGCTTTGTAATGAAAACTCCCCAGAAATTTATTTATAATCGTTTACATATGTAGTTTGTCTTCCCTTTTTCAATGATGGATTACAGGCAAAAGTCAAGTAAAAAATGTGGATTTTCTGACTCCAGTACCACCTTGGCATGAAATTGCCTCAGTTGCCTTCAAAAGTTGTTGAAATAGTCTGCCTACCTAGTCAACTGCATCAAAAGTGTGAATGAAGCAACAGGGGATTTACCTTTTTAACTGAGAAATAGCCTAGCAAGTGTCTGCCTTGTAGCTCCCATGAATTAAATCTCCACCACCACCACGGTTTGAATCCTTTAATTACAAATGTATGTGAATCTCCTTTGCATTGATATCTATGACCTAAAAAGAAAAAAATCAAAGTTTGAAAAAGAAACCTAATAAAATCTACTCTCACCTTATTTAAAAGTACTCCAGCAGACTCTGCTTCTTGCCTTCAATACTTGCAAGACTGGAAATTGTAATTTCAACTCATGGAAGAAAACTTAACTTGCCCATATTAGCCTGTACAACATTGATTTTTGCTTGGGAGATAGAGTCAGAAATCATGTCACAGTGCAGAAAGTCACGTGCACTACAGCCCACAATTCCCACACCAATTGGTATTTCTACTGCCACAGTTTTTTACTGTTAACACTGGTTTTCTCTCCTCTTTGGCAGTGTAAAACTGAGAATTGATTTCTTAGCCCTCTCTTTAAGCAGATCCAATGCACAAAGATGCATCTGGAGAACCTCTCTGCTTTAATCTTTACCCAGGCATTAAAGAAATGGGATTATTTATTAATAATTCTTTAAGGTGCAACCAAAAAGTCTGGCTTTCCTGTGAGTCCAGGCTAAGCACCAGTCACTTTAATATATATTATTTATTTCCCTTTAGAATTAGGGCCACTAACTCAGAGTGGTGTCTTCTATTTCCAATAATAAAATGAAAAGCCTATTAACTCTTTAATTCACTGAAAATCCACTTACACTGAGTGAGAAAGTGTGATGATCAGGATGAAAACATCCAAGCCAAGCCCTTTATCCCAGCTGTTCTTAGTCTGTTAGGATGGGATTCTCTACCAAGCTCCCTCTGGTTAAGCAGTGGGATAACCATGGTTAGTTTGACTCTTTCAAGTGCAAACTGTAATTTTCACTAAAGTTCACCAAAGCAATTTTTTAAATCTACAGAAACTCTGTTCTCCTGAAAAGCAAAATGAAGAAACAAACTCCATGAAAATAAATAAATAACTTCCTAAACCATTCTAAAAAACCTTCCTAAAACCATTCTGCTGCTGCAAACTGGTTTGAAATAGATCAAAAGATGCCTGGGCTATGAAATAAATGTATTTAAATAATAATAAAAAAAAAAGATGAAGCATAAGACAAGAATTACAGCAAAGCATCTGCAGTGTTTCACTGTTTCACACAGTGCTGAGTGGATAGTAAATGGTAGAAAGAGGGATGGAAGAGTGGATAGTGTGTTCCAAACAGGAATAAATCAATGTTTTGTATTATATATTAATCTGCTCTGCAGTTACATTTGCTCTAAACAGGACAAAAGTCATATTTCTTTCTTAAGGGTTAAGAAAAAAATAACCAGACAAATAATACTCTATGCATAACATGTTGTAAATGGGTGATACATGGAGCCAATTACAAGTTTCCTTCTAAATACACAGTTGTAGTTACTGCAGACAAAGATCTTCAAAGGCTTTGGAAAAGAAGACTGAAGGACAGTCCCTGAGTTCTGCTATTACTGCACTCACAGAAAAAAAAAGCATCTTTCCAGAGGGGTTATTTCCCAACAAAAGTCAGTGTGTCCATGCCCTTTTGTGTGGCAATATTTATTTTTCACAAAGACTTTGGATGCAGGACACTTCTGGAAGTAGAATTTTTGGTAAAGTTCTATGGAAAAAGAGAGTAAACAGATAATAGCAGAAAGTAGAGAAGAGGAAAAGTGGAGAAGAGGAAAAGGGAAAAAGGAAAAGGGGGGAAAAAAGAAGAAGAAGGGGGAAAAAAGAAGAAGAAGGGGGAAAAAAGGGAGAAAAAAGGAAACTCTGCCTTCATCACCCCAGGAAAGAATTTCCTTCTCGAAAATACCAATTGAAAAATAAGAAAATGAAGCAAAGCACCAAAAACTGGTTTCTAAAGGCACATTTCATGAGGTAGACACTGATTCCCTTTCCAACCACAGCCATGGGAAGTAGGTATCAAGTTATTTAACATTCTGAAGTCCCAGAAGCAGATAACTGAACAGCAGAGAACTCCATGCAATATATTCAAGGTAAAGGATTGTTTTTGTTTATTTTTTTCTTTTTAAAGAGGCAAATATAGCAAACCCAAGAATATGGCAAAGCTGCCTATTTTTGGCTGCCTACTTATAAAAAACTTGCCTAGCAATCATATTCTGAGGCATCTAAATTAACCATGGATAGGAAGACTCGGAGAAGTGCTGTTCAACAGGATTAGTTGATCAAAATTCTGATTACTATTATCCAATAGTGCAGCTGCAGTCACTTCTGTGGAGCTGCTGGGAGTATTTCAAGATACAGACAGAGAAATGAAATGTGCAGCAAGACTCTGAACATAAAACACACAGAGGGTGGGATGAAAACTTGTGGAAGGACAATGCTCTTTTCTCCTTTTTTTTTTTCTCTTTAGAACACTACATTGTTTGAAAAATAAACTCTTGCAAACTGTGTGGTGGATCCTGCAGCTCATTCACTCCTTATGATGTTTATGCCAGATGCAGAAATGCAAGGAAAAGAGAATAAAACTGATGGGATAACAAATCATGACCAGAAATGAGGCTGATACACGCTGGGAAGAAGGGGGAGAAGATGTCCAGAGGAAGATGCTTTCCAGCCAAGTCCCCATCTCAATCACATTACAATTCTTAATTAGAAAAGCTTCCAGTAAACCAAATAACAACATTTTCCACAGATGTGTTGTCATCAAATTTTATTATTTTTATTATTTATTATTCTAGCACCTGAATACAGAAAGAAAGAGGATGACAGGCAGAAAATTAAGGAAGATCTGCTTTTCTCTCTTTAAATCAGAAAAGGGCTGAGGAAACTACCTATCACCAGTCTGGATTTACCCACAGGAACTGAGACACAAAAAAGAAACTCTTCCCCTGTTTCATGCGAATCTTCAGCAGAGGAGAAAAGAAGTGGAGGAAGAAAACCTATTAATGGGATGTTTGTGTTTCAGCAAGTTAGCATTTTCCACCATGCACTCTGCCCAGCTCTCACCTCACCCTATCCCATGGTAAAAGCAGAAATGCTCTTAGTGAAGTCATAAAACCAGCAATATCATTAAAATGGCATTAAAATGTCTTCAGAGACATTTGCCTGTCTTTTGCCCTATACTGTCTGCACCCCAAACCATGGCTCTGCTCAATGCTCCTGATAGAGGCAGCCCAAGACAGGACAAGATATATTCTGATTATCCAGAAAAGCAGAAAGTGAAATTTCATACTGTTTTTCCTCAAATATTTTTATCCTTAGACTCTCTAGTAAAATTCTTTCTTGAGTTTTCTCAACACCTGTAAGATGTATGTCACGTATGGCCTCAGACAAACACAGACTTGGAAAAGACTGTAATTTTTTACCCCCTAAATTATTATTAACTATTATTATTATTTTATTAATAATAATTATTATTTTACCCCCTCAATTACAATTCTGTAAGTCAGAATTATTTCATCTGGGATCAATGTTCACCTAACAGACTATGTCCTATTGTCTGTTTTCAGGCACAACTGCACTGGTTATAAAAGACATCCTCATTTTGTAGAGCTGAATTTGCTCAAACTGCCTATTAAATTTGATTTTGAGGAGGTTACAGGCTTTAAAGGTTCCTTGTTTGTGAGGCTCCAATAACCTCAAGTGGGTGACAGGTCCTACCAAGCACAAAAATAATATCATCTCCAAGTGTTTGCCTCAAGTGGCCAGCCCTCAGTAGGGGGCTGAATTCAAGTGCTAACATGTCACACAAACTGCCATTCAAAAGCTAGAATGCTTTTTGGATATGTTCTTTCAAAGGATTCCACATAAAGGAGGTGTTTTAATGTTTGAAATCCAACCCCTGCCAGGGCAGGGACACCTCCCACTAGAGCAGGTTGCTCAGAGCCCCATCACGCCTGGCCTGCCCCAGCTGGGGGCCTTGGCCTTGCTGAGCTCCATGAGGTTGTCCTGGGCCCAGCTCTGCAGCCCGGGGATCCCCTCTGCCTGGATCCCTTCCCCCAGGGTCACCCACACAGCTCGGGGTCATCACATCCCAACCCTCTCCACATAGTACAGACACTCTGTAATTAACCACCACTAATGAGGAAGAAACCTCTCCCTTCAGCAGCACAACTGCTAACTCCGCTGATATCTGAGGAGATCAAATGAAATCTTTTCAGACCATGTCTCAGTTTAATTTTCTAACAAGCCGTGCCAAATGAAACACCCAGACAACAAATGTGATTAGAACAAAATAGGAGGCCCACTCTTTTTTCATTCCAGCCTCTGAGAGATTTCCCATCCTCATTTCCCATGTGAGCACAGCTCTCTATGCTTTCTGCTCTAAACTCAGGTGTAATTACATTAAGAGGGCATTTTCAGACTCTTAATTTTTGGCAGAGTCTTTAATTTTGAAAGGAATTCTCTCAATCTTTTATCCTACTTTTTAAATAACCCTGCCATTCCTATTTCTCTGTGGGACAGACTCCTTCCAGTTTTGTTCTCAAAGGAGGATAAAAAGATTCTGAGGTGAGGCCTGGGAGGCAGAACACGAAGCTTTGCAGAGATAATGCACTAATCTTTTCCCAGCATCACCATCACTGTGCTATGTGAATGGGATCACACAACACTGGGCTCTAGCTGGAGGTGGAACAGAAAATCTTGGCTGAGGAGTAGGAAGAACAGATGAAGAATTAATAACAAAGGCAGAGAAGAAAGAACTGACACGACTTGTGCCAGAAGAAATTAATAATTCTGATATTTTTCCACCAACAAGGGATGGATATCAAGCTTCTGCTAATCTTTCCCAACAGGCAGCATTTGTGTGCAGGGTCCAGTGAAGGAAGAGACAGCCAGGAGGGTTTTTTTTTTTCTGCTGTTTAAACTGGTAGCCCAAGGAAAAGTGGATTTTACAGGTTGTGGAAAATAATCTTTGTAATGCAAACCTCTTTCACATGCAGTGATTTCCCACTTCTTTGCTGGTTGAACTGCCCCAGCAGTTCAATAGTTTTATAAAACTATTTTTTTATAAAAAAACTGAACAGTCCAATAGTTTTATAAATCTTAACTCTGTGGAATGATAGAGATGGTCTTACCATGCAATATTTTTCTCCTGCACATTCCAATTTTGTTCTTCATCTACATGCTGCCCTAAAAATATGAACTATCTAGTGAGGGCACCAGCATTATGTTCATGCCTGTGCCTGCTTTAACTCAATCATAACATCTCAATCTTATCAGTGCTTATAAACCTCTGCAGGGTGGGTGTCAGGTAGAAGGGGCCAGGATCTTCCAGGCTGGGCCCTGTGAGACAACTGGAGATAATGGTCACAAACTGGAGCACAGGCAGTTCCACCTCAACATAAGGATAAATTAGTGTGAGGGTGATGAAGCCCTGGACAGGCTGCCCAGAGAGGCTGAGGAGTCTCCTGCTCTTTAACCTTAAAACCACTACATTTATTACAGGGACACACAGCCACACTTCAAAAGGGATGAAGAAAAAAAGGATTAAAATATTCAAGATATTCAGTTACAAGAGATGCCAACAATGGAGATGGAAAAACCTAATTGCATTAACTATTCTAAGTTTGCCTTTCTCAACCTGGACAGTGGCTCTGCAATGTCATTTTAGCAACAGCACTGAGCAAAACAAGAGGATCCTGCAAAACACTCCATATCCTAAAAGGATGGAAAACTATCCATTTCCATCTAACTTTACTATACCAGAAGAAATGCTGAGCTCACTGTCTGCTTTTTAACTAACTCTTTGAATTTGGTTTCTGACAGACAGCTTTCAGTTCATCACAGACTGCTTGCCAGACACTTCTTCAAAGATTCCACCACGAACAGAGATCCATCAGTAGGGTAACAAAAAAAAAAAAAAGCCTGTGTTGAACAAGCTGTGCTGAAACTCACATCTCTCTTTGCTTTTATGTGCTCTTTACTATTCCATACACAGCCACCATCTTCTCCAACCATACCCAGTTGATGCTGAGAGCAGCCCTGGAGAGAAGGACTTGGGGGTGCTGGGGGGGGAGCAGCTCAACAGGAACCCTCAGGGAGCTCTGGCACCCAGAGAGCCAGTGGTGCCCTGGGCTGCAGCCACAGCAGCGTGGGCAGCAGGGGAGGGAGGGGATTCTCCCCCTCTGCTCCACTCTGGG
>JANHGL010021726.1:0-19130 GCA_024611195.1 Ceyx melanurus | reverse complement strand
CGAGCGCAGCCCAGCTGCACGCCGACAGGACGCAGCCAGGCCAGGCAACGACGGCAAGAGCGCCCGAGCGCGCGGCTGAGCGCGCGACCCAGCCCGCGGCGTCCCCGGCGAGGCTGGGTCTGCACAGGGACTGCTCCTGGCAAAGACAGACCCCCACAACGGGCACTTGTCACCGTCGACAGGCAAGGGGAGAGCAGAAGGTGCCAGGGTGAGCCCAACGCTCACCCAGCCCCTGCCAGCCATGGTGCTCCGGTGTGAGCCACCCTCTTCACCATGGCCGCGGGCTGCCTGGTGATTAATATCAAGCACAATGACCCCATGTTACAAGCCTGCGGGGGCCTGTGGAGGTGGCTGTTTCCTGTGTAATACCAGCTTGTTTAAACACTAACATTCTGACTCCACAGCTGCAGAACAAACCCGGAAAGCAGAAGAAGCCCAGCATTGTGCTCCCCGCCCGCCGAGAGCCCTGCAGATGGCAAATGCCTCTGGCTCGCTCCTGGCGCCAGGCGATGGGCGCCCACCGGCTCCTGGCTGTGCCCACCCCAGCTACAGCACCCCTCCTGGGTTTCCTCTCTCCCAGCTCAGGGGGAAGCTGAATTAAAAGCAGCTGCTCTGCAAGGAACAAAAATAAGGGTTGGTGATGGGAGCTCTTCCCAAGAGGTGTTCACCAGCCTTGCGCTGGGCTCACACATGGCTGCCCAGAGCAGGGAGGAGGTGGTCACAACTCCTCTACCCCATGGCACCAATGATTACCCACACTCTGCCCTGCACACAGTCCCTTTGGCCAGCTGGGCATCCCTAAACCCATTCCTCTTGCAGGAACCTGCCTTTGGAGTTAGAGGGACTCTCTACTTGCCGGGAGAGGTGCAGTCTCCTCCCAGTCAGCCTCTGCTTTGCCACAACCCCCTTCTCCACAGAGCCTTTTGGCTTCTGCTTCACTCAACTTTACCTTCATTCTCAGCCAGGTTTACACTACCAAGACACCTCTGAATCCTCGCTTTGATGTCTTGATAGGGAAACTCTGGTGGCCAGAATTACTAACTAAGGCTGAGATCTGCAAAAGGGATTTTCCATTTAGTCTCCAGCAAACTCCAGCAAGGTCTTGGCACTCCTGCCCAAGACTCCGTCCATCTCTCCCAGTGGGAGCTGCCATCTCAGTGACACTTCTCCACAAACGCGATGTGATGAGAGCGATCTGGCAGATCTCTCTGGGAAGGTAAGCGCAGAGCTTTTGGATTTAATTTAATACTTGGTTTAAATTAACCATTTTTAAATGCTTGCAGACAGTCTCTACAAACTGAGAGGCCCTTCGCTCCAGTGTTAAAGGAGCGGAGATTCACCAGGGTCAGCCCTGTGGCAGTTTGTCTGTCTAACCCGTGGCTTCCCCATTGATTCCTGAGCTCTGGTAAGCAATGAATTCACTGCAGCAACAAAGCAGAGTGAGGAGAAGTTTTGCCCAGCGCTCTTCACCCATGTCTGCTCTTCAGCAGTATGGACAAGAACATGGATTCACTTCAACCATAGCAGCCTCCTTGGAGATCTGCCTCTCACCCCATCTGCTGCTAATATCTCTGCCTCAGGAGACCCACACCGCTCCCCAGGACTCCCTTCCCTCACCCCCTGATCTTTGCAAATTATTCAGTTGATCTAAAAGATGCTGCTCCAATCCAGTTGTGTGGCAATGCAAATGCTTTAACCCATTGCCTGCTCCCACCTCAGTGCAATGTCTGCCACGAAACACGCTGATAGAAATTAATTTTAAGATACAGAAGTGACTGCTGCTGGAAGACCTGGGAATGCCTGGTCCAGACATGCAATCCCTGACCCACAAGATGCTGCTGCTCTGAAGCAGAGCTGTCCACAACCAGGATTAGCTCCTAGCCTGGAAAGACTGAGAAAGGAACCATAGAAAGCTCGCTGAGCCCCTCTCCCATACATGTAGATGGGAAGAACCCCCTTCACCTCTCAAATGCCCACAGCAGCCCCAAGAGAGCAGTCTAGGCAGCCTGTCACCTCCCTATGGCCTTCTGGCCTGAAAACATGTTCCAGGGCATCCCTGGAGCCCAGGTGACCACACAGATGTGACTCGGAGACATTGCACCCAGGAGGGTGAGTTTGAGGAAAGGTGCAGCTTTGTGCTCGGGTTGAATTCAGACCTGCTGAGCCCCCAGCTAGGGAGAGGATGTCTGCCAGGAGCCAGGGTTCATTCCCAAGCCCCCACTAAGAACAGAACCCCGAAGATGCAGCCTCCTGAGGCTCCCAACCCACTCGGCCAGAGCCTGCTGCTGCATGGCTCACAGCCACACACCAGGTTTCGGCGGCGCTCACCCCTCACACCTTTCCCTCCGCCTCTGTCCGAGGGGGAAAGCAGCGAGCTGAGGAATTTGGTGTGGGGTTGGGCTTTCTTTTTTTTTTTTTTATTTTTTTTATTGTAAGGACTCAAATCCAGCAGTGTGATAAATGCATCCGAGCTACAATTAGGAAGATATATAGCATCAGAACGCGAAGGTCTGGGCAGCGTGGTGAAACGCGGGCTCTCCAGAGCCCCAGCTATGTTTCCCATTATGTAACCCTGGTCATGGGCAGACAGCCAGACTCCAAATGAAAAAGAGACTCTGGCTTGGCACCGTTTCTATTTTCCTATCCTCATTCGGGGTCAGCGCAGTGTCATACAGCTGCAGAGAAAGCTCCGGGGATTAAACCTGGGAAAGACTCCAAGACCAGGACCCGGGTTCAAGTACCAGCTGAAAGCAATAAACCAACTGCCACAGCTGGGCTGAGTTTAGACGTTCTCAAAGTCCCCCAGCTCTCTCCCTTCCTAAGGACCAGTGATTGTGAACATGGCAAGCACAGCGTGAGAGGAGGCCTTGGGACCATACAGCCCCAGCCCTGAGATCTGGCAGAGTCTTGACAAGCTGCCCTGCTGGCCCCAAGCCCAGCCCCGGTGCTGGCCCTGGACGAGCTGCACTTTGATGCAAGCTCTGGGCCAGGTCTTTGCTCCTAGTGAGCTGCCAGGTGGGTACGAGGCCTGGTTTTTCCAGAAGCTTTAGCACATCCTTGCAGGGTGCTTCTGTGCTTTACGACTTTTTTTAGTGTTTTCTGTGCTCATGCCATCATGAGGGGCAATGAAAATGATGGCTACAGAGCACTGGGAGGTGGTTTCAGCACGTCCAACCAGCTTCTCCATTGGCACTGGTGGGGATCTTGCAGCACATCCCACTGCCCTGAGGTACAGCACACGTGTGAAATGGCCCCTCACGCAGTTCCACAGCTTGACATCTGCACTTGCTCCTCACACACTCACCCTGCCCATAAATCTGGGCTTACTCCAACAAGCCTGTGCTCTGACCCACGTTTCACTTGTCAACTTCTCTGAAGCTGCTCCTGTCTAAACTCTCAGACTCAATGACTCTACCTGGTTACCAAACAGCCTCAGGGCAGACAGCAGCCTTGAGTCAACAGAGCTGAAACAGCCCCCAGTGCTTCATATTCCTCTCCCATCTCTACAGAAGTGCCAGGTCATGCCCAAGAGCAGAGCTGGTTCTCTACTCACACCTTCAGGGAAGCTCAGCTGCTGCTGGCCCAGAGCCTCAGAGCACCACCCGGCCATGCAATGCTGGGACAACATGAGGCCTGGACTAAAAGAACAGCTCTTATCCTCGCTGTGAAAAAGAAAGATGCTTCTCATGAGCCAAAGAGCACTAGAGCAGAGGAGCTGGGAGCCAACAAGCAGAAGGCTGCCCACACCCCAGAGTAAGGGCACAGATGGGACAGGAGAGGCTGCTCAACCACACTCTGTGGAGAGGGCAGGGTGGGGAAGCGCTTGGATTTCTGCTACAAGATGATGACCCTCATGCCTGCACCAAGCAGACATCATGGAGTAAAACCCCTCAACCCATACCCACCGCTCCTAGAAGATCCACATCGCCACCACCTCCTGCCTCGATGGGCAAGAGGGAGCCCACACCTGCTGCGGCAGCTCGGGTGGGACACAGCCCCGTGGAAGCAGAAGGAGGAGGAGGAGGCTGGTCCTGGGGCCAGCGCCGAGTGCTGGCTGCACGAACCCATCAGAAATTCCATCTCGGGGCTGCCCGTCGCCAAGGGCTCGGCAGCTCCCTGCGCAGGCAGCGCGCGGGGAAGGGGGGGATTGGTGCGCGCGCTCTCACGTGACGGATCCCAGTTTGAGTTCCTGCCCAAAGATGGGCAGCAGTTCACATGAGCAGGCAACGGTCCCACACCGAGCAGCCGACAAACAGAAAACAGACTCCATCTCCACAAAATGAGGCCCAGAACTTCCTGTGTGAGATTTCCATTTCCTCAGCCAAATGAAAAAGAACTGGAGTAAGAGGCAATAAACTAGGAGAGCAGGACTGGACCTGACGCACGGAGTGGGGACCCATTAATGGTTAAGCCACTTTGCTGGATTACTCTTAATGCACCTTCCCATCACCCTGGGTTCTGGCTCCTTTGGATTAACAATAAGACGTGATTTCAGGCTCTGGATCCGGAGTACCGGAGGCAGATGGAAAATCCTGCGGGAAAGCAGCTACGGAGCATGCTCAGACACTGCTTCGCATACTCCATACTTGGCCCCTTCACTCGTTTTTCTGTCCAAAAATATGCAAATTGCCTAGTCCGCATTATGGACTAATGGGCTGGAATCAGCCAGTTTACAGCATTAACCCTTTTGTGCATGGCAGGGGCAGAGACAGGCTGTGGCTGAAGCAGAAGAAGCTCCAGGAACAGGCAAAAAAACTGCTCCAGGCCAGCCCAGCCTGACCGAGGTTGGACCGATTCAGCCAAAAAAAAAGGCAATGAAACTCTTATGCTGGAAATGGACTTTCCTCTTGCAGGGAGGAAGGCCCTGCCTGTTCAGCTGCCTGAGCCAGCAAAGCACATAAAGGAGACATCCCAACAACAGCAGATGCATATCCTAAGCAGAAGGCAAAGATCCATCTCATGGGGCATCTCCTAACACATGGAAGCAAAGGACACCCACCAGGTCCCCTTGGAGATGCTTCAGTCCCACCCACGCATCAGTGAAGAAGTGACTGGGTCACCAAGGGTGGCACATTGCCCCCAACACCCCCTGCGCAGCGAGTCTCTCCAGGGTGTGCAGGGCAGAGTGGCACAGCCAGAAGTAAGCATGAATGAGAGGGAAAGTTGGCAAGAGGAGCTCAAGGAAGGAGCAGACACCAGAAGACAGACCAGAGAATGCACGTACTGTTTGGGGAGCTCCAGAGAGGTCGGAGGAGGATTCCATGTGTCCGGGTGGCCAAGCATCCAGTCTGACCAGACTTTCACACTGGGGAGCAGCTCCTTCAGGTCCTGGGGCAAGACAGAGACCTTGATTTCATCTTCCTCATCCTCCTGCTCCACCTCTCGTGACTGAGCTGCAAATACAAAATATAAGAGCTTAGGCAGATCACTATAGTCAGGAGTTGGGCTCAGGCAGGGACTGGGAACACATGACACAGATCCCAGCATTCCAGCCTTAGACAGACAAGGGAATGGCCACAACCCATGGCAAGCACCACGACAGATCTGTTCTCACTGCACAGACCAACCCTGGGGGGTTGATCCCTTTCACTGTGGGCAGTGGGGTGCCACTGCACCAGTCGGATAGGATTCTAAGGTGCTAGTTTTGGGAAGTTTCCCAGTAGCTATCAGCACACCCTGAGTAGATCCCTTTCTTCCAAACATTTCTGCCTGCACATTGGGAACTATTTTACCAGGTGATCCAGCCATAACCTGGGCAAAGCTTGGAATGCTGGGAGAAACCAAGGGTCCCAGCAGAAGGGAAGGGGTGTACAAAATAGCAGGGAACAAGGGTTTGAACCCCACCAGTCCAGAGGCAGCCTTGTGGATGCTGCCAGTAACCCCTTACCTTGCAGGCTTTCCCTCAGCAGGCTGCTGCACCTCCTCACCAAGAGCGCAAACATGGAGAGCCCCAGGGCCGTGGCCTGTTCCTGGATGACAGAGCGACAGTCTTCAGAGACACACTCTAGGAGACAGAGAGAGGGTTCACCAGGGAGCAGGTCAGATGCTCCATCTTGCTTTGATTTGCAGCCTCCCCTTCTGTGCTCTGCACAGGGCAGGGATCTCTACAGGTGTGGCCAATTCCCCAGCTCACACCTGTCGTTGACCCAACTGCTCCACATAACAAGGGGAAAAAAAAGGTGGCGAGTAGCTGCTCTGGAGCAGGAAGAGGCTGCAGTCACACTGCTCACGTCATGACCAACCTCATCTCATGTGCCAAGCCAGACCAGCCCAAGCCAGCGCTCGGGGCTCCCAGCACAGAAGCTGCTGCTTGGAGCTGATGTCTTTCCCTGAAGGAGGGGGGTTATGTTTAAGTGTTAAAAGGGTAATTAGCTGCATGTTTGATCTTTGTCCCTGCTGGAGTTTTAAACCTCAGCAGCTGAGGAGGGGGCTCCTCCCATTAGTTCACCAGTCACACAACAGCTTGTCAAGAGAACTTAATTGAAGCTGTTACTCAAGTAGATGCCACACGACCACAGCTCTTCCAAACAGAGCCGGCTCCGAGCGAGAGCAAATCCCCCCGGCACATCTACACCCAGCCAGAAACCACTTCTGAGGCCGCGGAGAGCAGCGGGGAGCTGGCTCGAGGGATCTGCCTGGAGCCGGGCGTGGGTTGCATGTAGCGAGCCCGAGAGCCCAGTGGGTTGTGCCAGGCTGCCCGTGCTCACACAGGCACCAACTCTTTAAGCCTTATGGGCAGCCTCTGAACCCCCTGAGCCCCCCAGGTCACATCCTCCCCTGAGAGACAGAGCACAGCAGCTGGTTGGGGGCTTGCCCAGAGCGTGCAGTGCTGCAGTGGGGAGTGGGATGCCCTTTGCAGGTCCTCCTGCCAGGCCGTGCTGTTGGCTCTGCCACAGCACCTTGCACATCACATTACCTGCTGCACGGCCAAGGCTTCCAGCCTGCAAACAGGCAGGGAAAGGATTTGCAGAGTGAGCACAAACATGTAGGTACTGACCCCGAACCGCTGTCGGCATGGGGAGGGAAGTGGCCCTGCAGAGCCCTGGCTCCCAAGCACCTCCACCACAGACATGAGTAAGGAGAAGGTGTTGGAAGCTGAACTTGCCTGATGCAGCAGACCAGAGGTTTTGGGCAAAGGGCAAGAGGATTAAAGTAAGACACTGAGACCCTGTATCAGCCGGGGAGAGCAAAACGCCCGAGGTGCAGAGAGCAAACACCATTTTTTAAGTGCAAATTATTTCAGTGCAATGGGGTGGGAGGTTAAAAACAACCAGAAAAAGACTAAAACACAGCTAGAAAATACAGGATAAAAACAGAAGGAAGATCTATAGGCTTGATCTGTCCAGCTCTGGCAGCTGCCAATCAGTCGAGTACCCAAGGGTACCAGCTGAACGAGGGTGCTCTGCTCCCAGAGCCAGGGCTGAGGCAGTGCAGCAGAGCAATGGTAGGAAGTGCTGTACTGCAGGGGCTGACAGCTTTTGGAGGAAATATAAAACTAAAGATGTGACCACTCTGGGACAGTAAATCTCTTTCATGAAGCCTTTCCCACAATTAAGAGTGTTAGTCCCTAGTGCTCTGGCCACAGTCCAGTTCAAGAAATCGTGGTTGTCTTCCCCGTGCTCCCTCCTCCTGCACTCGGGTGAAATGCTGGACTCTCTTCTTGTCTTAAACAGGCACATGAGAAGATCACATCAGGCTGCTGCACCCAAGTCTGGTGAGTTCCTGGGGTGCACCAGAGGTCTGGGCATTTCAGTTAAAACATCCCTGCACTTTGGGCTCAAGCCAGACTCAGTGGTCACCCCAACACTGGGCTGGTGCAAAAGCAAAGTCCTCCTCCTCCAGAAAGGCAAAGCTGAAAGGTCTTTGAAGTGCTGAGGGTCAGGAGCAAAGCCCTGATGTATTTCAGAGACTGGCTCCAAGTGCTAGAGCAATGCTCTTCAGTGGCCATGGCAAGGTGTGGTACCAGGGTACCAGCTCTGCTACTCTGAGTGCTGTCATATCATCAAATTACACAAAACTCCCCCAGTCCTCAAAGTTAATTCCCTGGCTGAGCTTGTCAACCTGATTCCAAGGAGGATCTCCCAGCCCAGCAACCTTGAAGGGAAGGATAAGCATCCGGGTGGGTGCTTGTTCAAGACCCCTGTAGAAGACATGCTGAAAGGGGGGGGTTGGAGCAACAAATCTGCTCCAAAGCCCACAAGGCATCATTACTTCTGAGCTCAGCAGTGCTCGGTGCTGCTGGTGATGCATGATGCATGAAGTGACAAACTTCAAGGAACAAGATGTTCTTGGAGACAGAAGTGACAACTGTGGCATCCCTGCAGTTGGACAGCACTAATATAACCCAGGGACACCAGCTGCCACAGACCAACAAGAGCAGGAAGAGAGCTCCTGACTGCCCAGGTCGTGGCAAACTTGTAATTCCCAAATCTATTTCCCCAGATCCACAGCAGATGCAGGAGACAGAGAAATACAGAGCTGCAGCATCAGAGCACAGTGCCAGAGACATTTTCAGGTGGCAACGGTGGCATCCCATCAGCTAAATCTGCCACAGTACCACACTCCACTTCCTCCCCTACAACCCCAAACTGGGCTGTCATCTGATAAGCCTCCTGCACCCACACCCAGCCAGGCTGCGCAGCCAAGGCACAGTCCAGAGCTGGTCAGACAGACTGGACAGAAATCACACACAAAAGTAGCTGCCATGAGGTCACAGGCCCTGGTCAAGAGATGTGGCTCCAGCAGCCACAGCAGTGCTGCTCCACAGGAAATCACCCAGCACAAGAGCACCAACAACCACAACAGGTTCCCCCTCCACCCTCTCTCCCTGTACCCAGATAATTGTCCCTGTCACTGCTGGCATCAGTTAAAAAGCTCTTGCCACCACATCACTTCTCAGCTCTTGCCTGCACGTCCACCCTGTGAACCAGATCAGGCAGCTCATGGAGTATAGAAATGTCACCTTTCAGCTGTGCCACTGCCATCAAAGGTGCTGGGAATAAGGGGTAAAGTTGGCACCACTACCCAAATAACTGCACAGCATAAGATCAAGGCTTCAGGACTTCCAGTGTCTGCAGCAGAGAGCGACTCAGGGTAGCCTTGTCCCCTCATCACACAGAGCACCACCACCCACTGTGCCAGCACACGGCCTGTGGAGCCAGGCTGGCTGCAGACATGGCACAGAACTGAGCCACCCACCTTCTGGGAGCTTTTCTCAAGCTGGATCTGTGTCTCAGTCATAGCCCCGCATTGGCCACACTGGCAGAACTCTGAGGTACGTGCGATGTCGCACAGGGCTAGAAAGGAGCAGGCAGAGTGTTTTAAAGCAGGAATGTCTTCCAACACTTTGCAGCCTGAATCAATTTGCACTACCCCGCTCTTCAGAGGCTGAATTTACCTTGAAGATCTGTCTTTCCACACCAAAAAACATGAGAGCCTTGCAGCCCCCTGCAAACCCACCACAGGGGTGAGGGCTCCAGAGGCTGGGCTGGCCAGTGGGACACAAGCCCTGACAGTCCTTTTCACAGGCAGGGTTTTGAGCACCATGTCATTAAGCCTGCCTGACACTAGCCACTCATAAGACCCTTTTCCCAGAGCTGGCTCAGACTTCTATCAGAGCTGAAGTTTCCATGCTGGGTGCCTGTCTCAGTCCAAATTCTTCTTTAGCCAAAAGAGTTCAGCTACTAGTGAGAACGAGGTGAGGAAACAAGATAGTGGCTTACCCCTGTTAGAAAATACACTTACAACCTTTTCCTTGAGCTAATCTAGCAACTGTAAATCCTGGAAAGGGGATCTGAGTTTTTTTTGCTGCAGAATAACATTTTTAACAGAGAGCTTTCCTGTCCTACTAGAATCTGTCCACACTTGGCCAACCTATAAACATCTGAAATACAGCAGTTTTTCCATATTCAGTAAGAATGCATTTCAACAGCTAAAAGCTTTTAAGATTTCTCCTCCCTGAGCATGCTCCATCTTCCTACCTCCCCTGCATCTCACCGCCCTTACACCTAACCTGCCTGACACACAGCAGAGCCCTGCTCCCATCCGGCACGTGGAGACCTCTGAAAAATGTCCTTGTTACTGGTAGTCATCCTTGTTGTGAGCTGCAGACCAGACCCAGGCTCCTCCAACTGGTTCCCAGGTTGTCTACTCTGAAGCAGAGCCCAGGAGCAAGAGGAGAGGGGATGGGATGGAAAAAATGGGAGGTGATGAGCAGCAGACTGCAAGCGCAGAGAAAAAGCAACTGGGAATCAGGAATGGGTGCTTTTTTCTTAAGATCACAAACACCCTCTGAGCTACAGAAGAGCCCTCCTCTTTCTTTATGTGTAAAGAGGGTTTTTCTCTCCAGCTGGGCACTGGTCTGCATGGAGAGAGCTGTTTTTCTACCTGGAGGCAGTTTCCTTTGCAGAGAGCCCGGGGAGCAGGATGGTTCAGCCCATGCAGCTGCCGCAGCATCCTCAGCGAGCGTTTCCCTGGGCTCTTGGCCGTGGCCACACAGGGGCTGAGCCCTTTCTCTGACCTGGCCAGTGGCAGGATCCACCCCGAGCTTTCTGCAGTCGTAAATCTACCTGCTTCACGAGGGAAAGGGTGCGTGGGGAGAGGGGTGGGGAGATAGAGAGCTTGAGAGAAAGGGGACTTTTGTAATGGGGAGAAATTTGTGTTTCTCTCAGAACATTATATTCATGGAAAACATAAACCAACTGTCGTCAAAGTCGTCTGAGCTCAGGAAATGGAGCGGCCGGGAGAAGGCTGCCATGTGGCCGGATGTTATGTATTTCTAATTAGTGCTATACATCTTTCAGCAGCGAGTGTCCTTTTGCTGGGAAACACAACGCGCTGCCCTTGTTATTGTAACTGTCAGAGAGTGCTTAAACAGATAATCTCCAGGAAAAGTGATAAACACATCCCCTCTCCCACTAGGGTGTGCAAAACAGCAATGCCAAACCTCGATTAGGGCAACGCAACCAGCCACAGGAAATGGGAATGGGAAAAGAGCAGGCGAGGCAAGGGCCGGCTGCCTCCGAGGAGAGGCATCTGCTGGAGGAAGCTTCTCGCAGCCGCTCGAGTGCCATGTGCCGAAGGAAATCCTGCGAGGGACAATCGGTGCAGAGTGAGAGCAGGCCACGTGGCCTCAGCCAAAGGGGTGCTCGCGGAGACAGGGCAGGGGGGCTGGAAGTGAGGGCTCCCAGCTGCTCCACTCCGGGCGCGCTCTAGGCAGCGGTGGAAGCGAGCCATGGCAACCCCTGAGCTCGCAAGCAAGCAGCAGACGCGCTCCTACAGCCACCCCAGTTAATGCAACGCCAGAAGCGCCAAGCCTTTTGCAGTTAAAACAACACCGGCCAACAAGCGTTAGAGTCTCGAAGGAGACCAGATTCCTTTGATTCAGGCAACCAGACCACTCTGGGTCAGGAGGGCTCCAGCGGGAAGGTTTCCACGCTGGCCTCCCTGTCCTGACCCGAGCTGAGGCTCCGGAGAGCCTGGAGTGGTGCCGGCAGCAGGTGGTCCCAGCACAGGCAGCGAGAGCAGCAGGGACGTGCTTTGCTCCGGGGCCAGACCCACCTTCCCCAGCGACACGATAAAGGCTGATACACAAAGGCAACCAAAGGAACGAACCCAATCCCAAGGATGACATAACGGGCTGGCCAGGGGATGCAGGAGCTCGGTGAGGGGCGAGCTGTGCCTAGGGCACCCGGCTGATGTGTCAGCAGCTCGGCGGCACAGACAGTAACTGATTCACCAGCCAGCTGCTGCCCTGCGGGGAAGAAGACAGAGGCTGGTCACCTCCAAGCTGACACCACCTGAAGGCAATTCCTTTGCTCTCTTACCACTCTAGACACGAGAGTGTTTTCCCCATGAGTCACCCTGGGCCAGACGAAGCCTTGGCAGGGCTGCCGGGCAGCCCACCGGGATGGGGCTGTCTGCTGGAAGCGGGTAAAAAGAGACAGAGACCCGCGGTGGAGACCGCACACAACTGATGGGAATAGAAAGCAGCAGAGTGAGGGGGACGCTCACAGCTGCCAGGCATTTCCCTGACACCCCCTTGCAGAGAACCTGTGAGTCACAGGCACTCCCAGCCCTCCACTGGGAACCGGCGAGTCACACACGCACACATCTGCCCCCGAAAATGCCTGGGAACCTGGGGGCACTCGCTCAGCTTCAAAGAACCTGGGAACAATGGGCAGCTCTCCTAGAAAAATGCTCCCCCACTCTGAATTTATAGGCAACCGACACGATGGCAGCACCAGCCCTCACAGCACAGCCTTGTGGCTGAGCTGAACTCCACCACGTGCAGCACACAGGGCTGAATCCCTCCCAAAGTGACCTTTGGATTGCGGGAATTACCTGGATGGCCCCCATCCACCTCCTCATACTGACCTCTCCCCACAGAGAGGCAAGAAGACCCCAAGGCCACAGTGCTCAGACACACAGCAGCAGCAGGGAACTCGCTACCTGTGTTCCCAAAGCAGCCGAGGCTGCCCAGGAGCCTGTGGCTCCCTCTGCTCCATGCTGAAACCCCTTCTTGTGTCCGAGGGAGGGAGGGAGGCCTAGGAGGTGAGGAATGCCGGGGGGCCTGGGGAGGATGGAGCAGCTCTCCCTGTGGAAGCCATTAGATATTCAACACTTCATTTGTTTCCAGCCGTCCTGGACTGCAGCGCTGGGCTCTAGGACGGGAGGCTCTTCTCTGACGTAACCAGGAAGCAGCTGCAAAATTAAGGAATCCCTCATGACATCATAAAAAGGGTCGATGGTTTACAGGGGAAGGTATAAAAATTAATGACATATTCCCACCCGAAGCAGCGAGTCTGCCCGAGAGCCACAGGGGAAGCCGTGCTCTGCCTGGCACCAAGGGGCTGCCTGCCCAGGACAGCTCTGTGCCACCAGTCCCCTCCAGTTGACCTGGGAACTCACCTGGGGCTCTGACTTTCCCCAGGCCCAGGATCCACGTGCAGGGCTGGATCCTCGCACCTGGGGTGTGATAACCAGCTCAGTATATCCTTCCTGACCCCGACGAGCAGATCTTTAGGCTGGGCAAGGAAATGACTTTCTTCTGTACTTGGCACCGACCAGGAGTCACTGACAAGAACATTACTGTGAAGTGACTCAGGGAGACACAGTTATTCATTTCCATGGGGAAATGTACACAGAGTACCCCCAACACCCCAATTTCTGCAGCTCTGGAAGACCAACAGGTCTTGCAAGAAGAGGCCAGGGCAGTGGCACACTGTCCCTCCCCACCATGCAACCTGGGCTAGGACAGAATGAATGACATTAGCCTTGAGGACAAGCACAGAGCCATTTCCACTTGAAAAGGGAAAAGGATAGTAGTTTAAAATTAACTGCAGCATTTTCCAGGAAATATCAGTGGAAAGAAGCAGCCATTTTTAGAAATGTTATTCTCAGAAATTTCCTGAAAAGACCCATCAGTCAAAACACAGATTGAAGCCATTTCCACTTGCACTAAGCAGCACTTCAGAGCTCTCCCTCCGCGCCCAGGGTGCCTGACCCAGCCGGCAAGGCCAGGATCCTGCTCTGCACCCCTGGCCCCAGCAAGGCTGCAGGAGTTGATTTGGATGCAAACCACCCCATGCAGTACCAGAAACACTTTTCCTGCTCAGAAAGGCCCATACAGCCCAGTTCCCAAATTGCACCAACGCTGCCCAGTCCCAGAGCGCCACAGCTGGGGCAAAGGCACCTACAGTCTCACCCACACTGGCAAAGCCTGGAGAACTGCCAGAAAAAGGATGATTTCTCAGCAGTGCCTGCACCAGAGCTGCTCCAGGCGGATGAGCTGATGCTTGGACTTATGACAGAAAAACCTTCACTAGCCTCAAGGCTCTGAGTGATCCCCGGAGCCACTGGTTCTGCTGCCAACAACTGACAGCTACACGAATTTGACCTGTCTGGCAGCTAAAAGGCTGGCAAACCCCAACGTACCTAACTCCTGGCTAGCTCATAAGAAAGTACATCCCCCTGAGCTGGCAAGGCAGCTCACCAGGACGTATAGAGCTCCAGATCAGTCTGGCCCCAGCTGTCTCTTTCTGTGGAGGGAATATTGCTATAGATTGCATGAGCTGGAAGGGACTCAAGTGGCTGCCAGGGTGAAAGGGTCTAACAGCCAGCAGGTATGTGTAGAGGGCATCCTGAAAGAATAAAAAAATACGTAAAAAAGTGTTAGAGACACTGCAGCAAGGCAGGATGACACAGCCCAATATGCAAGAAAAACCCTGACAGCACAGCCTCTGTCTGCACAAGATCTTTCATCCCTCCTTGAAGGAGCCAGCTGCAGAGGGAGAACCCTGAACCTCACCCCCAAGGGGTAGTGAGGAAAGAAGGCTCCTCTGCACATGTGCAGGGGGAATGCATTGCCATGGAGCCCAGCTAGGCAGCAGGCATGGCAGGCTGCTACTAGCATCCCACCCAGGAGCCGCATGCGCCCAACCATAATTGTGTCAGATGTTATTTACAACGGGGGAGGAGGTGTGAACAGGGCTTCCCAAGAGATTTACTCCAGCCCCGAGTCAAGTTTTTACCAGGACAATCGCAGCAAATAAAAGGCAGCCTTTTCCAACCTCCCCCCCCACCCCTCCTTCTCCTTTCCCCGTGCTGGAGGTGGGCATGTCTTTGGCAGCAAATGCGAGCAGACAGCCTGGGACATGCCTCCTCTGGTGTGAACCTCGGTGAGCACTTGGAGCCTGGAGTCACAGCTAAGGAGAGAAAGCGCCCGCAGCCAGGGGAGAGCTGCCTTTGATGGGGCAGGAACAGCAGAGCGCAGAGCTTCCGTTTCAACACATTCACTGCTCTGCTGCTCTGCTCTTTACAGCTTCCCGAGGGACCAGAGAGCCAGCGTGACAGTCTGCTCAGCAAATGCCCAAACAGAAAGCCAAATCCGTGCCCCGGGCTCCACAGAGGCATTAAATCTCAGGATCTTCACCGGGTGCCTGCAGGTCTGCACCAGGCTCAGCCCCTCCAGCCTCCCCAGATGATGTCAGTGGCACCCCCAGCACCAGGACATGCCTCCGAGAGGGGCACAGCCCAGCTGCTGTGCCTACAAGTGAAGCCAACCTAACACTTTCCATTATGAGACCCTGGGTTTAGTTCCTAATGACTTTGCCAAAGTTTAACCATTTAGGCTGCAATCCTTCGTGCCAAAAACTTTCTTCGAGCTCAATTTATTGGGGAAATTTCATCTACAAAGGTTCAGCCACTTGCCAGAATGAGGTTAGGGAAAAATATATTGTTCTTCTCGAGTTTAAAATCCTTTGACCATTTCAGCAAAATCCCCAGCACCTTCACACTTTGGAGCAGGATCCAGAAGTTTGGCAGGAGCTGGCGGCAGGGGCTGGGCGTTCCTTCTGCCACCTCCGGCCACCCCTGCTTTGCCAAGGAGGGGGCCTGTGGAAATCTGAGAGCTATCAGACAGCTCTCGTGCCACTCCAACTGAAGCAGCAGCTGGTTCATCTGCTTGGATAGCCAGGGAAGAAGAAAGCAAGCCAGGTGAGAGAGTGGAATCAGAGAATTGCTTTGGCTGGAAGAGACCATTAAGGTCATCAAGTCCAACTATTAACCCAGCACTGCCAGGGTATCACTAACCCATGGCCCTCAGCACCACATCTCCACAGCTTGGAAACCCGTCCAGGGATCATGGGAACTCCACCACTGCCCTGTGCAGCCTGGACAACCCTTTTAGGGAAGCCATTTTTCCTCATGTCCAACCTAAACCTTCCCTGGCACAACTTGAGCCCATTTTCTCAGTCAGGGTGCTGCTAGAGAGGGAAAGGCAGGTAGAAGAGGGGGTCAAAGAAGCACAAGGTAGGTGACATGCAACAGTCTGCTCTCCAGGCCCCTACACTGCTTTGCTGACACCACCAGCAGCTGCTCACCCCCAGTGCCTTGTGCACACAGAGGAGAACAGCCCCGTGTCCAGAGTCCCTGCCGTGGCACAGACTTGTATGGGGAATCCAGATTAACACACTAGCCAAGGATCCCAGATGAGGTCAGTCCCATTCCACAGGGGAGACTGCTCTTCCAAAACCAACAGGAATTACACACACACACAAAGTGTTACAAGAACACAAAGTTGAGCACTCAGAGGTCAGGAACATCAGACTTAGAGCTGCCTACACAACTTTAGGTGAACTCCATCACATGGACTATAAAGTAATCCTAATCACACACCACTTTTTCTCCCCTCAGGTTACCATTTTCAGTTGACACAGAAAACTAACAGTCAGTTGAGCCCCTCCTGATGTGCTGGAACGTGTGTGGATTCAGTAGGGCTGAGGGCTGCAGGACACAGTCATGTTTTGGGGATTAAGATGGCTCAGTGCTTTGCTGGAGAACTAGATTCTGTCTTTGCCTTGGTCATGAACTTCCATGGGGGTCCAGAAATCACTGTAACCAATCCCAACACACATGGTCAGTATCTGCAAGTCCAGGCAACTCTGCTTTGTATAAGAACAAAGTCAGGACTATGTTTTTAGGAGAACTCCACCTCCTGCATTTCCAGGTGAGTGGTCAAAAAACTAGAAAACCGGATTTTTTCCTTAGGTTCAGTTCCCCATCCGTACACATTAGAGATACCACACAGAAAGACATCCAAACCTAAGGTGCTGTAAAACAGAAGCCAGTGAGTTTACATTCCCCAATTATTTGGAACCTGAACCTTTAAGCCCTTCTTATGCTCCATGCAGCACCAGGCATGATGATAACACTTAATCAGCAACTTCTCTGGAAAACTCCCCTGGGAAGGGAAAGGAATTCTACAAGTGAAAGGACAACAGGAAAATTGAGGCCAGGATCTCTGCCACGTCATCATCTCGTCCATCACAGGAGGCTTTATCTACCTCAAGCCCGTGGAAGTGCTGCCGAGCACAGGCTTCAAAGCTCGTTCTGTTTGGAAACAATCCCTCACAACCGTACTCACAAGGATACAGCCAGATTCACCCACCCGACCTCTCGTGGTGAACAAGGGCCATGGTCTCCTGTGGAAAGTCAGAAAAATCTGCTCTGAGTGGTGCCACGCAAAGGGAGGTTCTCAGGTGTCAGGAGAGCAATTCCCTGTGGGAAAAGCTGAGACCACAGGCACAAACCCACAGCACGCAGAGAAACCAGTCCAGGAAGTTTAACATCCGAGCCCCTATAATAGAAAATATGATCTCAGTGCTCCAACAACTCGCATGGAGCTGGAGCCTCAGGTCCCCAGACCCCGCACAGCCTGCAGCACACACAGGCTCACACCAGCTATCAAGCTACTGACACCCTCCCCCCAGCCCCAGGACTCAGCAACTACAAAACCTTAACCTTCTACATTCAGCAACAGGCATAACAGTTTTATGCCAAATTCCTCTTTTCCCCTGGGATTCGAGCTAGGATTGGCATGACTGTAAAGCTCCCTACAGCTACTACCGTGGCTGCAGTGTTCCCAGCAGGGCCTGCGGGCTGCACAGGAGGGTGCTGGGCTCAGCCCCAGGGTGCTGGGGCACCCCGTCCCGTTCACCACGGCGGCTCCTGGCAGGAGGGTGCGAGGGAGCCGCGGGCTCCCGGACAGGCAGCGCCGCTGCGTTTCCTGCAGAGATTTGAAAACCTGTTGCAGTTCCAAAGAGAGCTTCGATTTCACTGCGACCAGCAGCTCGGAGACTCATAGTTACTATACGGCCGAATAAAATATTTTTTCATAAATTTAACGCCAGCATGTCTGTGTTTGGAAACTTTGAAAATCCATGTTGTATGGTTTACTGCACTGGAAAAGGTGCCAACAGAGTTTCAAAGGAAGGGAAGTGTATAACTGTTTCCTTTCAAATGCATTTTCCAATGGGATCCATTGAGGGAAAAGGCTGGAACTAACTAAAACATTATTAAAAACTGTTATGAAAAGAGACAGAGAGATGGAAAAAGATAGACAAAAACTCCAATACACAGCCGAAAGGGAGGGAGGGAGACAGGCAGCTAGAAAGGGGATACGGGCAGAAAGACACTTTGGGTGGGGAAAATGGGGCGAGACAGGGAGTTTTAACTGGCAATCGCCCTTCGTGGTTTCACATTGTTGCAGATCAATTGATCAGGATTTCAAGCGCTGCTGGCCCGGTGGCACAAGGCGAACCGCAGAGTTGGCTGCGTGCGCAGCGCTCGCGAACTGCTGACCTTCAGTTTTAAAACCAAAAATATTCTTTGGGAAACAGTTACACCAGGTTCCAGCCCCGGGGGCTGCCAAGCAAAAAACAAGCACTACTAACCTGAAGTAACACCCCCGCATCCCTTACACCAAAGCAACAACCAGGACTAGTAACCTGAAGTAACTCCCTGGTCTGAATCACCCAGCAGTAACCAGCGTGACATGTGCGCAGGGGCTTGGCTCTTCCCTACTCCCTGAGTGGAGCGGTTCCTTCTCCAATCGCTGACACCAGCGTCGCGATGAGCGACAGGACACAGGCACCAGCCCTCAGACCGCTCCTGCTCCGATGCCTTGACCACATTCAGGATATTCCAACCAAGTCTATAAATACCAAAGCGATCGGGTTCGTACGGCGCGGTCGCAGCCTGGGTCCAAAACCACCGCTCGGGCTCCAGGCAGAGCCCTGGGTTTGCTACCCCGCAAGCAAAGGGGGAACTGAAAGGGGCTGAAAACGTACGTTCCGTCCAATACCTCGGTGCCCTGGACATCAGGAGGCTGCCAGGGTCAGGGCCCAGCTGGGGATGGAGCCAGATCTCTGCTGCTCTGCCAGGCTTCAAAGAGCCAGGCTGGGGGTGGGCAGAGCTTGGCGGGCGCCTGCAGAGCTCCAGGCCTGTGGTTCTGCGGGGTGTAGTAACCGTGGGCTGTAGCACACATGTCGAGGGACGAGGGGAAAAAAATAAACAGACAGACAAAAGAATGAGGATGCTCTGCCAATTCCAATTGTGCAGCTTTTATTTTAAATGCTTATCAAGCTGAGAAAGAGCAGAGTTCTTGGAAAACAAGGTTTCCTTTCTTCCCATGCCAGTGTCAAACACCCTCAAGGACGGGTACAGCACAGGCGCTCACTGCCGGCCGCCCTCTCCACGGCAGCCGCCGTCCCGTCCCACCCGCCTCGGGAAGGGTTTGCAAGTAACAGCCTTGGAGTTTCTGGTAAAAAGATCTCTGTGATTTATTTTAT
>JANHGL010021725.1:45417-61053 GCA_024611195.1 Ceyx melanurus | reverse complement strand
GCACGAGCCGTCCCTGATCAAAAGTAGAACCCCCCCCCCCCCCCCCCCCCCCCAACTTGCTTGCCCTTTTTTTTTCTTCTTTTTTTTTTCTTTTTTTTAATCCCGAGCAATTCAACACAGCAAGGTCATTTTAGCTTTTGATTTGAAAAGCTTCAAGGTGTTGAATTACTGCCCTATCATAGGAAAAATTAAGAGGGGCTGGGCTTTAAAAAAGGTAAAGGGATTCTGGTTAATAAAGTATAGCAACTCCTTTAATCCTTTACGTTCCAGAATCTGTAGGCTGATCTCAGAGGGCTACAAAGCAATGGCAGAAAGCTTGTTTGCTGCCTGCTCTGAGCTGTGTCACAGGTGCTGTGATTCAAATGGTACTTGGAATTATCTATCACATGTATTAACTCTGGTGTGAACACAGATTCTGGAGCCTATACAAAAAGCTTGAAAACACATCGTTAACATTTGTGTCTCTACCTCTTTGGACATCCTTCAGTTGAAATAAACTTGAGTGTGTATGAGAGAAAGGATCTCAAAAAATCCAGTCTCTATGTTTGCAGTATTGTATTATTCAGTCCTGCCAAAATGTGCATAGTCTTAGGATTTCCTATCTGATTATTGAAAAAGGATTTATTTTTTTTTCTTCAAGCCAGTCATCAGGAATAACTTTCAGCATCTGTTTCCTCTTAACACTGCTAACACATTTCAGAGGAAGTGCCTAAAAAGCACAGCTAATTTTGTTAGAGGAAGATGGTGATTTCCTTGAGGCTGACTTTATTGTTACAAATCTTAATATCTGTGGAATTTTAAAAAGCACTTGATACAGCAGCTTTGAATCAAGGAATGCTAATGCTCCTACTCTACCTTCCAAGAGGGATAGCTAAAGAAACAATACAGTGATTGGTCTGAGTATTGCAGGTAGTGTTGTACACTTAAACTAATAAGTGATTAATAGAGTGATCTCAAATGATGGTTGTGCAGCAGTAATTTATTCAACAGAGCAGTGAAATGGGATTTTTTTAATATTTTTTTTTTTTCCCCCTGGTATCTACAGTTTTAATATTCCCTCTCAGGGCTCCTTCCAGGCAAGGTAAACCTTATTTTGCTATTTCAGAGCATAGCCTTGGGGCAGATGTGATTGGTCACTTGGGGATGCTTTGTGTGTGGATGAGTTATTTAACAACAGAAATTGACTGGGTTTTAAAGCCTTTTGAATTTCAGTATTTTCTATTGCTAGACCAAGTTCTCTGTTATCCATTGTACCATATTCTTTAATGCTCCTGATTATCCCTGTTTACTGCACTTTGGGTCACACCATGAAGCACTCTTGGAGCTTGTGACTTGGGTTCCTTTCAAATGGAACTAAACTGGATGATGTGTTCCAACTGCAAATGAGCATTCAGCTCAAGGGACCAGACTAGAGCTAGTCCAGAGTGTGTTTCAAGAAAAAAAGAGCCCTGAGATGCCCATGTTGACATCAGGTCCTCTGCACTGTTTCTCTCTACAGACGTTTCAGTCAGTCTGGACATAGCAACTAATGGCAACTTTGCATTTGAGACTCCCTTGTTTAAGACACTCAATTCTATTTTATTGATTTAGACACCTGTGTGTTGAAGAAGAAAATGAGTGTGTGTGTGAAGAAATTGTTGACACTGGAGGAGCAGTATAAGCCTTTAAAGTTATTTTCTTCATCATGCTCTTGAAAAATGCAAGCAGTATTGCTGTAAATTAAGGAGTAACAGTCCATTTTTCCTTGTCTTCCATTTAGCAGAGGAGGGGTCCTGTGAAATCTTTCAGCTCTTTGCATGGTAACCAAAGGTGGCACCTGCTAGGAGGACAGCAGGATCCTGGCAAGCTCTTCTGTCCTTCTTGGGGACTCGGGGCTCTCTCTGTATTGAGCCTGTTTGGCTTTGCCCGAGTTCAGCAGGCAAACTACTGTAGTGGGTTTCAATTGGGATGTTACCATAGCATCCTGGGACTTTTACAATCTATTTAGAAGTCCAAAGGATTGAAAAGAGTGCTTGAAAGTTTCTGAACTCTGGCACGTTGCCGAAATGTAATTACACAAGACAAAGCCTTACTGAAAGCAGCTCTGTTCAGAGAACCAGCACCTGAGTGCTAGAGTTCCCAGCATTACCATTTCTGAGAGCTGGGGCTCTTTTATCAGTCTTCTCCCAGAACATTTTTTTTCCTTCCTCACGTGCCATCCCACAGGCACACGCTGGGTGTGCTACAAGATGGAGCTTTCTCAGCAGTGGTGATGGAAGAGACTGTTCTGTGATTTGGCTGCTTTGGGGCATGCAAAGGACAGGAATGAAAAAATAAGCATCTTGAAGTCCCTACTGCAAAAGTTTCTTTAGATCTTCCCATCGGGCGAGAACCTTGCTTTATTTTTCTCTCATCTTTCTCCAGAAGAAGTGAATGGGAAAAGCTGTTTTGTTATCAGAGTATCCAGTTGCATAACAATTCTTGTGTGAAATGCAAATGTTTGCAGTGTTAACTAATGAACAGTCAGTTCAGTTTTTAGTCTGTTTCAGCAAGACATATACAAATGTCATCATTAGTAACTTTTGTTAATGTTCTAATCAGCCTTCTCCATTTTCTGGCAATGCAGGGGGCCAGTGCAGCCATTAGGTTTGCAGCAGGAGGCTTGGAGACTTGCAGAGTTATTGAAAGCTTTATTCTTGAAGGAGTCTTTTACAGATGACTGCACTAAATCCCTAAAGGGGGAAAGGAGAAGTTAATGAGAGAAATGAAAAACTGTTTTATCTGTTCTGGCTTCACAAACCTAATTCTAAATGATTGAGGACAAACAAATACCTTATTGAGATACCTTAGTTTGTTCACAAGTCTTTACTCCTGCAAATGCCTGGGGTCAGGAAAGCCAAGGCATGGCTGGAGATGAACTCAGCAAGGGATGCAAAGAATAAAAAGGAGGGGTTCTGCAAGTATGTCAGCCACAAAGGAAGGTCATCTTACCCCAGAGAGCAAAACTGGCAAGCTGGTTACAATAGATGAGGAGAAGGCTGTGCTACTCGACAGCATTTTTTGCCTCAGTCTTCACTGTCAGCCTCTCTTGCTGCACCCCCCAAGCTGATGGACTGCAAAATGGGGACCAGAGGAGAAAAGTCCCTCCCACTGTAAGAGAAGATCAAGTTCATCACCACCCAAGGAACCTGAGCATACACAAGTCTATGGGACCTGATAGGTGCATCTCAAAGTCCTGAGGGAATTGATTGAGGTAGTTGCCAAGACACTCTCCATGGTATCTGAAAAGTTCTGTCAGTCAGGTGAAGTTCCTGGTAACTGGTAAAAGGGAAAACATTGCACCTGCTTTTTAAAAAGAGCAGAAAGGAGGACCCTGGGGACTACTGACCTGTCAGCCTCACCTTTGTGCCTGGGAAGATCATGGAACACATCATCTTGCAAGTTATGCCAGTGCACATGGAGGCCAGGGAGATGATTAGACACAGCCAGCATGGCTTCACCAAGTTCTGCCTGACCAACCCAGTGTCATTCAAGGGCAGAGTGACTCCATCAGTGATCAGAGGAAGAGATACAGATGTCATCTAGCTGGACTTCAATAAGGCCTTTGACACAGTTCTCTACAACATCCTTCTCTCTAAATTGAGGAGATACGCATTTGATGGGTGGACTGTTTGTTTGGATGGTCAAATCCAGAGGGTAGTGGTCAACAGCTTGATGTCCAGATGGAGATCAGTGACAAGTGTCATCCCTCAGGGGTCTGTACTGCTATCAGGGCTGTTTAATATCTTCATTAATAGCATAGTGGAATCAAGGGCACCTTCAGCAGCTTTTCAGATGACACCAAGCTGGGTGGTTCAGTTGACATGCCCAAGCATCAGGATGCCATCCAGAGGGACCTGAACAAGTTTAAGAAGTGAGCATGTGTGAACCTCATAAGGTACAGTGTGGCCAAGTACAGGATCCTGCACCTGGGTCAGAGCAATGCCTGGTGTCAATACAGTCTGGGGGGTGATGCAATTGAGAACAGCCCTGGGGAGAAGGACTTAGAGATACTAGGGGATGAAAAGCTGGACCTGCACCTGCACTGTGTGTGTGAGTGTTAATATGCTACAGCAAAGGAATTTTCCTTCCTGTGGGAAAGTGAAGGTTCTCACCAAGCTGTGACCTTGCTGGCATTTGTTTGTAAAACAGTAGGAAGATGTTTTGACTATGGCTGTTTTGGCACCCCAGCCAATCACCCCAGGAGGTGGCTGATTTCTTGCCCAATTACCTTGAAGTTAAAAGGGTATAAACAGAGCTGTAAATTAATAAATAAGGAGATCTTGGAATCTTGGTGAAGGAAATAGTCTCTGCCTCACTCTTCTCCTCTGGCAACTGGCAGATAAATGGCGTATCTGCTTACAGCTCTCTACATCTAGTTTCTATCTGGGGCTGAAATATAGCAGTTGCTCTATTACCTGATGACACCTTCCCAGCAGAGAAGAGGAATTGGGAAAAAAAGACCCTCAGGTTGAAATGAAAATGGATTTAATGAAACAGCCAAACTAATACCAATGCCAATATAAAGTATGCAAAGCTATACTCAACCCAGCAAATGAACAGTGATCACAATAATGGGAAGGCAGGAGAAGAAAGAGAAGCAGGGACAGGAGGAACCTGAGTGGAAGCTGCCCAGGCTGAGCTGAAAATGCTAATGGCCTGCAGACCATGCCTGGCCTATGAGCCTGTCCCAGTGAAACCAGGACAGAAGCCCAGAAAGCCAAAGGTATCCTGGGCTGCACCAAAAGAAATGTGGCCAGCAGGCTAAAGAAGGTGTCCTCTTTGCTCTGGTGAGACCCCACATGGAACACTGTGTCCAGCTCTGAAGTCTTCAGCACAGGAAAGACATGGACCTGTTGGAGTGGGTTTAGAGGAGGGCAACAAAAAAAAGCCAGAGGTCTGGAGCACCACTCCCTCTGTGAGGGAAGGCTGAGAGAGTTGGGGTTGTTCAGCCTGGAGAAGAGAAGGCTCCAGGGAGACCTTACTATGTCTCTCATTATTTAAAGTACTTGAAGAAAGATGGGGACAGACCTTTTAGCAGGGCCTGTTGCAGCAGGACAAGGGGTGATGGTCTTAAAGTGAATAAGGGGAGATTTGGCTAGAAAGAAGAAATTTTTTTACAATGAAGCTTTTGAAACACTGGCCCAGGGAGGTGGTGAGTATTCCATCCCTGGATACATTCAAGGTCAGGTTGGACCTTGATCTGAGCAATCTGATTTATTTGAAGGTGTCCCTCCTTACTGTAGAGGGATTGGTCTAGATGACCTTTCAAGGTCCTTTCCAACCCAAAGCTTTCTGTTTCTATGAAATGTGCTGTGAAACTCTGGCAACTGATTTTTGCTAAGGGTTTGAATTGTTAAGTGAAAGGAGGACAGAATAAGGGAGGACTGAGCAACCCTAAGGAAGAATCTCAGCAGCTATTAAATTTGCTGGGAATGTTTAAGGTAATATTATTTCTTTGCTATAGGTATCTTGCTTACTTACACCATTCCTCTGAGCCTGTAACTTGTTTCATTTTTGCATTAAAAAAAACCCCAAAACAAACTGGAAAAGAAGTCTGTTCACATGTACATAAAAAAAAATAATAATTAAGTGCTGATCATGATCCCTCCATGATGTTGAAATACCTGTGACAGCAGTGTGTGGCCACCATTTGTTTTTCTTCCAGCAGAGTTTATCTGCAGGTTGTTTCTACTGGCCCTGTTAATGGTAACTTTACACCTGGGCCATTGGTATGGAAAACCTGGTCAAATAAATTTTGTACTCTGCATCTGTGATGAAGAGATTTCCAAACGTATAGTTTGCTCAAAATGTCTGGTGTTTCTGTCTCTTGTAGTGATCCTGACCATGTCTGACCTGTTGATTAGTCATGGGGCTGCTTGCTGCATAAGCTCCATCATGGGCTGGCTGCTTGGAGCTCAACTTTTACAGCTCATTAAAAGGTGTTTATAAAGTAGGGTGCAGTGTCTTAACTGGGGTAAAATTCGGACTCCCATGCTTGCAGACTTGAGCTTTTGGGGAAAAAATCCTTCCATGGTATATTTAAATAAAAGCTTATTACAAGAAATGAAGAATGAAATATTGTACCATGAAATATTGTACCTCTTTTACTCAAGTACCTGGCGGCACTTGGCTGTCAGCATCTCCAGGTGTGCTGATGTTCCAACCTATCCACCCACTCTTTGAACCAAGTAAGCAACAACAGATGATATCATACCCTTCTGCCTGCTAGGTTGAGAGCCATCCCGTGCTGAAGATGCAAGTGACTAGAGTTTTCTGTAAACTATATATAGCAGGGCTGTCTGCTGTGAATTAAGAGTCTGTTACCTTCCCATCTGGACTTTTCCCTTACAGTTGTGCCAGGATGTGCTTTTAGAAGTTGCATGTGCTGTAGTTGTTCTGAGCAACATGGCTTAGTGCTTTTAATTGTATTGTTGTGCCTTCATCTCTCTTTAATTTATCATCTCCTTTATGCGTGTCATCTTCCTGAAAGCTATCTTTCTTTATTACATCAAGTTTCTCTTTTTCATTCATAACTCTCTCTTCCCTGTCACCCTTTCAAATCATCAGCAAAACAAAGCACATCAGAAATGAAAAAAGTTTTGCAGGCTGTGGTTTGGGATGAGAAGACCTAAAATCCTATTTTCAGCTTTGTCATAGGCATCTTGTGGGACTTTATGTCAGTTACTTTCCCTTACTCTGAACTCATTCACTCTAAGGCAGTGAGCTACAGCATTTACAATGCTCTTTACTTGCACCTATAGTCATGGGAACCTGATAATGTAATTTTGGTGTCTTTTAATCAGACACACAATTTATTTATTCACTTCAATCTATTGAGACAATGGCTGTGCTTTCCTCTGGTTTGTACAGCACTGGAGTATGATTAAGGGTTCATAAGTACAAAATATTTCCCCAGAATATTAAGTGAAAGAGTATTCCTAATTCCATGAGTGTTTCTTAATAATAAGGTGATTCACTTCTTTTGAGTTGCATTTCCTTCTGTGTAGGAGAGCTAGAAACAGTGTCCTGCACTTCATTTCAATAAGTGACAAAAAAAATCCATTTACTTGCATTTGTTTAAGAACCAGGATATATGAAAAAAAAAACAACAACAAAACAAACAAAGAACCACAAACCAGACCATGAAAATGAACCAAAACCAACAACCAGAAGTTGTGATTCTTTTTCTGAAAAATGGAATTGGATTCTTTCCACACACTTCCAAGTTGTTACATGACTTTTTAATTTTGTTCAGCTCTGTCTGGAGTAATTCTCTTTCATATGTCAGACCCTTTTCTGTACTATAAAGGAGAAAGTGATTTAAACTCTTTATATTTAAAGAGATTATTTTAGATTGCAAACTGAGAGGGTTCACACTGACTACTGGATTTTGTCTGTTGTGGAGATGCTACCTATGGAGAGATTCTGCTATGATGAAAGTAAACTTCTATCTTTTTATTAATTCTCTCCTCTGTGGGAGAGTTAAGCTGCTGTCCCAAGTGAATGTTTTAATGATCTCTCTGGAGTGTTTGAAAGCTTTGTCCCACTTGCATTATGCAGAGTGAAATGCACAAAATCTATCTTTGAGGCAACCCTGTCATTACACCATTTGGTATATAATGTTTGTATTTGCATTTCTATTATCCTGGCATGTTGAGGTTTACCATGCCCAAAGGAGAGCTTCTTGCACTTCAGAGAAACCTTTTGAAGACAAATGTTTATTATAATAAGTTAGCCTAAAGTGCTTACAACTCAGATGTGAGAAATTTGTACTGAAATACAAGAATATGAACACCAAATTAACTATTCATCATAATGGCCAGTTATGACTTTCACAATGCACTAGTGCCAAGTGTTGTTTAGTGAAGTGCCCAGATGGTTTTGATGATGTCTGAAGTAAATGTTATGGATCCAATACAGTCGTTTCAGTAAGATAGAAATGAAATCTTGAGTCTTCTGTTAAATAAAACTTACCTTTTTATTATTATTATTATTTGTGGCTTCCCACAAAACTGTGGTGAAAATAACAGTGAAGTTCAAATAGTAGTGAAAGAAAGGGCATCTTTTGGTGCCATAAACAACAGTTACTCTTGGCCGGTCATTTTTCAATGGATTGGTTTCAAGTAAGTGGCTCTTGGAAACCCCTTGCTGGGATTCTTTAGAACAAATTTTACTTTGAGAAACCTTTAATTCGCAGAATAAGTTCCAGTGTGTGGTTTTTGCAAATAGTCTCTCTAGGGAACAGAGGGTTAGGAACTTTGGAGATGTGTTTTCACAGAAGTGTAGCTGCCGGTGGTTTTCTCGCTGCCGCCCCAGCCGGCCCCAGAGGATTCCTCTGGGTTCAGCTTTCTAACATGCTCTTGCTTTGCCTTTATCTCCCCAGCTTTAACAGCGTGAGGCGAGGAACACACATCTTGTTCCGTGAGTTCAGCTTTGTTCAAGCCACTCCTCACAACAGGGCATCTTTCCTTCGGACCTTCTGGAAGTGCTTCCGAACCGTGGGGAGAAATGGAGGCAAGTTCTCCGGCATCTGCTGCTGTCCTGGTACCTTCACCTGAATGTGATTGCCTAGGCTGTTCCTGCAGTACAAATATTGACACTCCACACCACGTTCTGATGTTCTAACATTGTTAACAGGGAGACACCATCACAATTGCCTGTGGAATAGTTAAGAAATGCTCACAGCACAAAGCAGTGTAGGAGCACTGTGCTGCCAGTGCTGCTCCCGTTACAGAACTGCACGTCAAGCAAAAATAGAGCAGAGGAGAAACATTTCTGGGCCTAGAAAAAAAAATAGTGCTGAGAATTGGTGGATAGGAGCAGGGTAGCAGATGTGGAGATGGTTAGAAGTTAAGGTATGGAGTTTGAGGGAGGGAGGTATTGAGATTATTAGGCAGCCTGGGCAGTGAGTGCTTTGACAAGGAGCCGTGCAGGAGGCAGAGTGTATAGTGGTGGGGGAATGCTGCTGTCTGAGCTGTGCCTAACCTAGTAGTCCTGCCTGGCACACCACATGGGTGATGCAGGATCCCCATGGCTGTGGAAGGGGGCCTGCTGATGACTATGTGACCTCTTGCCCAACCCTGTCCACAAGGAAAAAGCTTCAGTGCCAAAAGAACTATTCAGCACTGTACTATCTTGTCTAGTTATTATACTGCACTCAGGATATTAGGTATTGCAGAACTGGCCAGAGTTCAAAATCAGCTCATGTAACTACATGCAAGTAAAATTATGTTTTAGACTTTAATGTTTTAAGCAAATACACTGAATGTTGCTGTACAAATACTAATTTTGATGGGTTTTCTTACTATAAGCCTAATTTGTTTCAGGCTATTCAGTCTCATTTCTTGTTGCAGAGGAAGCTAGGACCATCTCTTAAAAGCAGATAAAACCTCCCCTCTGGCAAAGCTTTGCAACACTTCTGCTTGTGATGAACAGAATTGTGAAGTCATTGTTCACATTCTTGCATTTTTTGACATATGCTATTTGGATCCTTGGAAATTAGGCAATTGTAGTTAAACGTGACAAAATCTATAATTAGTTACTGAAGCAATTGTTTCTGTCTTTAACACCTTCCCAGTAATAGGCACTTTGTTACATTCTAAATCATTTGTATTAGGTCAGGACAATATTTTTAAGGTTTCAGGTAAACTGTGTGGTATTAATCTAACCAATATTCAGTGAGGACATATCTGATTTGAAGTCAGGTTGTAGTCAAGAGAGAAAAAATGTAGACTCCTAGAATTTCTGTAAGAGAATTAGAGAACCTTGTTGACAAATTGAGAAGCAGCCATCTGATGGAAAGTACCACTGCTGTACTTTCAATACAAGTTCTCATTTGGCTTCACCTATATCTTGCCTTAGCCAGATGATGGGCACCTGGATTTCTTGGAAAGAACTGAAAAGTTTTAGCTACATAATATATCCTCTCTTACTTTTAGCTAATTTATGTGAATATGGAAAAGGTTATTGAAGAAAATGTAACATCACTAAGGTACACACCTCTGGTTGTGGCATTAGAAGTGGTCAACAAATGTTTTTATTACTTTAAAGTCAAGTGGCTGCACTTTTTAGTCTGAGCAAATAAGGCACGTTTACCTACAGGTAAATGTGTTTATATATTATATGTATAATGTTAATTATGATTTATTATTATATATGTATACACATATATGTTTTCTTTTTACATTAACTACAGACAGAAATGCTGTGGTTAGGCCTTGCTGTAAATATTTTCATCCACTCAGTGCAATTTCTCTGATTCTCTAGCAGTAATTATAGACTAGAACCTTGATTTAATTAATTTCATAGAATCATGGAATGTTTAGGGCTGGAAGGGACCTCCAAAGGTCATCTAGTGCAGCCCCCCTGCAGTGAGTAGGGACACCCTCAACTAGACCAGGCTGCTCAGAGCCTTGTCCAATCTCACCTTGAATATCTCCAGGGATGGGGTCTCAACCACCTCCCTGGGGAGCCTATTCCACTGTTCTACCACCCTCAAGATAAAGTACTTCTTCCTGATATCTAATCTAAATCTACTGTTCTCTAATTTAAACTCATTGCCCCTCGTCCTTTCACTAGAGGGCCCTTGTAAACATCCCCTCTCCAGCCTTCCTGTAGGCCCCCTTCAGGTACTGGAAGGTGGCTATAAGGTCTCCCCAGAGCCTTTTCCAGGCTGAACAACCCCAGCTCCTTCTGCCTGTCCTTGTAGGAGAGGTGTTTCAGCCCTCTGATCATCTTTGTGGCCCTCCTCTGCACCTGATCCATCAGGTCCATGTTTTAGTTGCTATGGGATTTTTTTTTTCTATACTTGGGAATAGAGGAACTCAAAACATTTATAGTTTCTTAGGAACTAAACTTACTAAGAAGCTGAATGTGTGCAACATGGTGGATGAAATATGGTCATTCTCAGACAGGCTGGATTGCAAAAAAAGCTTTTTTTCATTTAAATATGTTGGTTTTAATAAATGTGGGAAGGAATTGTGTTATACAACAAACAGCAGCAACTGTAACTGAGATCATTGGTGATCTGAACTAGCAAATGAGTCTCTTAACAAAAGAAAAAGTCAGCCTGAGTGATGCTCAAAGGAAGATTTTCAACAGCACTTTCCTTAGAAGTGTGGCTGGTGACATATCTAATTAGATTATTTCTGAAATTCAAGTTGTTTCTTGATGATCAGTGCACTGGAACACAAGACCATATCTATGTATGGAATTCAAAATGGCCATATAAACAGGCATGTAATCACGACTGGCTCTACAGTGAGTTTGTTGCTACAGCATCTCATTTTATGATGATGCAGTTTTGACCATTTAAACATCATGTGTAGGAGTGTTTGTGTGGCAGGGGTTTGGTAGCAGTGGTTCTGCAGGGGTGATACCTGTGAGAAATGGCTAAAAGCCATCCCTGTGTTGAGTGGAGCCAGTGCCAGCAGCTCTGAGACACTGCTGGTCAAGGCTGGGTCAGTCAGCAATGGTTGTAGTGCCTCTGTGATAACATATTTAAGAAGGGGAAGGAGACCCAAACAAACCAAACTGTGCAACTCTAGCCAGAGAGAAGAGAGATATGTGAGAAACAACACTGCAGACACCAAGGTCAATGGAGAAGTGGGAGGAGATGCTCAAGGCAGCAGAGCAGAGATTCCCCTGCAGAGATTCTATTCACCCAAGCAGATGCATCTCTAGCAGTGAGTTCTCAAAGGGCCAGTATAAGAGAGAAATATATCTGAAAGGAAGCCATACTTGAGTGTAACAGTCTGTGTATGTGGGGAACTTTGTAGACACTAATTGAAGTGCTCTAACTTTACTGTTTCTTTTAGGGAAGTCAGCAGAGATGTTCCCTTTCTACTTAATTCCTTATCCTTTTGAATTACTGGAAAGTAGCTCAGGACACAGCAGCTTTTATGTTATATATTTTCTGTATTAGCCCTGTTACTTGTATTAGCCCTGGTTACATTGCCCTTCCTAGTTTCTTTTTTCACAGATTCACAGAGTATTAGAGGTTGAAAGGGACCTTGGAGATCTTCGAGTTCAACCCCCCTGCCAGGCAGGATCATAATCTAACTACAATCTAACACAGGTCACAGAAGAACACATCCAGGTGAGGCTTGAAAATCTCCAGAGGAGACTCCACAACCCCCCTGGGCAGCCCATTCCAGTGCTCTGTCACCCTTACTGTAAAGAAGTTCTTCCTCATGTTAAGGCAGAACCTCTTGTGTTCTAGCTTGTAACCATTCCCCCTTGTCCTGTCACAGGGCACAAGTGAGAAGAGGCTCTCACTTTCCTCTTGACACTTAGCCCTCAGATATTTATAAACATTTATCAAGTCTCCTCTCAGTCTTCTCCAGGCTAAAGAGCCCCAGGTGTCTCAGCCTTTCCTCATAAGGCATGTGTTCAGTCCCTTTTGTTTGGAGATTGGATTTGTTTTTCTTTTTGTCTCCAAATAGCAAGGAGACTAGCTTCACTAAATGTGGAAGTAACAACACACTTCAAAATGTAAAGAAAACATTCACTTGCTTTTTTTTTTTTAGAAAACAGGATTTTTGCTTGGTGATATGCTGGCCCTGTATTTTCTACAGGATTTTGCACTGATTTTAGAAGCTTAACACAATGCAGGGTTTTATTTTCAGGTATGCATGAGCATATCTGGGATTTTCTACCTTGGGGGGGTGGGAAAAAAAGTTTGGGTTTTCTTTGAATGTGATCCATTATGAAAAAACTGGGATGGAACTTAGTAAAATTTCTTCCCTCACTTGAACACTTACAATGACATGTAACACCAATAGAGGTGGTTAGAGGACAGCAAGCTTTTGTGTTGAGAAGCACGGAGTAGAATACTCAGTTACCAACAGATTTCTCCCAGAGGAAAGCAAAATGACCAGAAGTCTTGTTTTCCCTGTGCTTATGCTTAAATTGACCTCTTGGAATGTAGCTGACCTGCTCTTTTGAATTGTGTGTTCCTCAGGACTCTTTAATTAAAACTGTGCTTTCTCAGTTTAAACAGCCCCTGCAGAGTTCTGCTGTGAAGCTTCATAAGGTCAACATATGCCTCTCCCAACCCCCATGGCTTTCATGTCTTGTTGTTTCTCTGTTTTTAATTAAAAAAGATTTTTCCTTAAATGCTTTCCAGCTAATTAGAGAAATTTTGCACTGAGAAACTTGTTCCAGGCCTGATGTATTGAGAAGTGAACAGAAAGCTCAGTCAGGACCATTGGCACTTTTTTCTAGAGCCTTGGTGTTCTTTGGTGCTTTCAAAGGGCTTTTCTGTTTTGTGTTTGGGGTTGTTGTTTTTTTTTTTCCCTTTCTTCCTCCCTATCAATTCTAAATTGCTTCCAGCAAAAAGAGCTGCTGTTTGATACTTTAGATATAGCCCTGGAATGGTTTAACAACAGATACAGGATCTTTTCCCTCCACTCAGAGGTGGTTGTCACTTGATGTAGATGCACACAGCACTGAAGCAGAGAACTGCTGCAGAAGGTTATGTTGGATTATATGCATTGAGGATTATTTTTGCAAACTCTTGCCTCCCCTTCAGACAGAAAATAGTTACCACATATTGAAAGAAAATCTTCTTATAAGCTTACTTTGCTTTTCTCACGTTCATCACGTGTCATAATGTCTGCCTCAGTCCTTCTGCACGTTTGAACTGGGAGATCAGAAGCATAAGTACCTTTGGAACTTGTGGAAGGGAGGCTTACCACAACCAAGCACACAATCTCTGGGACAGAATGAGAAGACTGATATGTCCCCCTGACTAGTTCTTGTTCAGTTTGGAAGGAAGGCTAGATTCCTTACAAAAAAATAAATGTCCTATCCATATGATTCTTGTAACCTGGCTATTGAGAAGAGCTAGAAGGACAATGACTGTTCTCCCAGGCTGTTTTTGCTTGTTTATTTGATTGTTTTAAATATGCAACTTCCATGCATTTTGCTGACAAAATGACCTTCTTGCTGTTCTGACAGCCCTTCAGAAAGCCCATTAGAATGACACCACAAGTGTCATTCTAATGCTTCTACATGTAACTCTTTGTATTAAATTTCTGCCTCTTTTTTTACTCCCTTTATTTTAAGCTGTTGCACAATCCCCATTTGTAGTTTAGGCAACCTCAGTTTGGTAAAATGCATAGAACAATACAGTGATGATAGCAGAAAATATCAGAATCTTATGCCCTTTCCTTCTTGTTAATCTGGCAGTGTAGGGTTAATGGCTGGACTTGATGATGGCAGTGTAGGGGTAATGGCTGGACTTGATGATCTTGAAGGTCTCTTCCAGCCAAATCATTCTTTGATTCTGTGATTAATAAAACCAAGTCAGATCTTTATACTGTGTTATTGTAAGAAAGTTTTTATGAATCACTGAAGCATAGAATAATCATGGTTGGGAAGGACCTTCTAGATTACAGAGTCCAACCATACCCACAAGAACAAAAAAACACCTAAATACCCGGCCATTAGAAGAAAAAAGCAAACAAAACCCAGAAAAAATTAACAAATACAAAAAACAACAACAAATCAGTAAGGTCTCATAGTATGTTGTAAAAATAATCAAGATGAGGGTCTTGATACAGTGTTCTCTGGAATCTCATTCTGCAGTAAAATAGCCTTGGCTGAAATGACTCATCTCAAGCCTTTATTCACTTTGCAGTTCCTTTGCCCAGTGTAGCTCTGCCTATATTCAAATGACTCTGAAATATCAGGACAAGGGATTTCTGAAACTGAGGAGAAATAAGTAAAGAATTACATTTTAGAGATGGTGAGGTATATCTATGAGCATTGTAAGTTGAAACATCTGCATTACATAGATGCAAAATACATTGCTGTAATAACTTGTAGAAGTAGTAACACTTGGGCAGTGATGGAGTCTTCACCTAGTGTCTTTCTGAATTCAGTTCATACCAATCTGTCAATTCACTTTGTGAAATTAAATGCAGTGCACTGGAAGTCCTCCTTGTCTAATCTGGTTTAGTTGTTTTTTCCTCTCAGTATTATATTTCCTTTTCAACTGAATCTCTGAACATGCACCAGCTCACCTTAATTTCCAGATGTTTTTTCAACTTCATGTTCTAGATGTGTAGCTCTCTAAATGTACTTTTTCTGCAAACCACTAAGTTTTTCTGTTTGTTTTCTAATGTTTTTACTGCCTCTTTTGTGTCTTTTGACAGTTCTTCACTGGTTGTGTCATTGGCAAGTTAAATTAGTATGTTGTTTACTTTTTGCCCAGTTGAGTGAAACATTTAAATGAGGTTATGTACAGTGATCATTGTTGCATTTTGCTAAGCAATTATCCAAAATTCAACTGGTAATTATTATTACCATTTGTTTTCCAGTCTTTTGGCAAGTTTCCCATCCTTAAGACAGCATTCTTATTCAAACAACCTGAAAGGGATTTTTTTCAATTAAGACTTTTAGGTTTGATTTTGGGCCTGAAGAATTACTGTTCTTGTTGTGGGGAAATTCCCTGGATGGAATAGAATTATTTCTAAATTGTGTGATCTGGGCTGGGATTCTGAATATTCCATGTTTATTATATTAAATGATATTAAATCATAGAATGTTTAGGGCTGGAAGGGACCTCCAAAGGTCATCTAGTGCAGCCCCCCTGCAGTGAGCAGGGACACC
>JANHGL010021725.1:34633-44839 GCA_024611195.1 Ceyx melanurus | reverse complement strand
CCAGACTAAACAATCCCAGCTCCCTCAGCCTTTCCTCATAGGAGAAACTCTCCAGACCCTTCACCAGCTTCATTGCCTTTCTCTGAACTCGCTCCAGTATCCTTCCCCTTTTGTTCCTTTTCACTGTAAGACAAACTGTCATTCTAAACTATATTTACCCCATCCTCTAGTCAGCTCTTTACCTGCCCATTTTTTTCATTATTTTAATCATTATACTATCTTCCTTCAGAGTTTATCTGTTTTGATCATCTGTTTCTCAAATGTTTCTTTCTAGCCCTGGTATCTGATTATCTATTACAACTTTTTTTCTGTTTCTGATGGAGTTAAGTTACTGCATATTCAAAGTTCTTCTCTACCTTTCAGTCAAATTTCCCTTATATAATTCCCAGAATAACGTAAACATCATCTGAAAGGGAGTCAAGCTGTCAGTGGTTTTGGTGTGAAGCTGTTTCTGCATTACTATCTTATGTTAGAAACAAAGCTTTATCTTTATTTGCTCCTTCTCACCCTCATTCTCTTGCTGCTATTAGGTGTTTCTTCATTTCTGCCTGCAGTGGCAGAGGGCTTGCTGTGCTGTGCAAAGTTACAATGCAAAGCAGATACTAATCAACATCATTAGGATACCAAAAAAAGAATATTGCAGCTTTTTCCTGGAAAAAATGTTATTTTTTCTTTCTACTCTGGAATTTTCTGTTATTAAAACCTTGAAATGACTGAGAAAATTTCCTGAAGGCTACTAGAGGTGCATGTCTTTCTTCTGTTATGGACCCAACCTCAAATGTCATGTCTTAAGTTCAGAATGATGGCTAATGATGACAGTTTTCTGTATCTGCTGTTTGAGGATCTCCAGGAATTTTACAGATTTTAAGGAATGAAGTTTCCCAAAACTTTTGACAATACTATTTTCACTTTAGACTTCCAGAAAATGAGACAGGGAACTGTAATGACTAGCTCAAGTTCATATAATCAGAGATAAAATCAAGATGCCTTGCACTTTGATATTATGAATTCAATTTTATATGCCAAAATTCTACTTTTCTTACAGATTCAGGCTTATAATGTTAGTTACATATGTTAGTATAAAGCAATATAGTTTAGATAAATTGTTTGTAAAAATATGTTGTCTTCTTTTAAGTTTTGACAGTAATCATTGTCTTACTCAAAATAGATTACTCTGCATTACCTGCATGGCATAATGTAGGATATATTTCTCAAGTTTGATGTTAATAACCCCTTTGCTACTTACTTTTCTAGAGAGTCTTTAGATCAAGATAAGAAGTCAGAGTAGTTAACATATGTCATCAAGATTATAATCTCTACTGTACAACCACATGCTCAGTATCACTTTGAGAACAATCATTCACTCTTCAGGAGGGGAAGATAATTCCATATATGTATGTTAGTATTATATATCCTCTCTGAAAATACCTTGGCTCATAAGCATTCTGGTACTTAGCTGGTAACTGCATCACTTACATTTTGCTAGCTTCTGAAGTAAAATTGGCAAGAGATTGTTCCCTTTTGAAGGATCTTAAAATAGAAGCTCTTTATATGCTGGAGTATCTTCTCTATTCATCTTCCCTCATTGTAAATTCAGAATATTTCCCTTTTAAAGAGAGTTTGCAGTCTTTTGTTGTTTTTCCATAGCTTCAAAGTACTGACTAGTAGAGTCTTGTTCAAGCTTGATGTTCTTCAAGGGACCACCTTATAAAAGAGCATACTGTTCTTTCCCCTTTAGGTCCAGTCTGCTAGGCAAGCTGCAGATAATGTCTAGTGGTAGATCTCCTAAACACATCTGTTTTGTGAAGGGCCATCCTTTGAGTACTTTATTTAGCCCATGAAACACAGAAGCCTGTTCTGGTCATGTTACTCCTTGCTGCTTATCTGGAAATACAGGCTTAAAAGCCAAGCTTTTGGATCTTTTGGAAGTGAGATTTTGGCATTTTCTCTAAGGAGGATAGTGCACAAGAAAGTTGAGCATGTGCACTGGTATAGCTAAAGGCAAAGCTAAAGAATACCTTGTGGAGCTTGGCCCTTGTTGCAGCTTGTGCCCATTGCATCTTTTCCTAGGACTATGTACGTGTTGTGGATTCATCTCATGGCCATGAATCTCTGTATGGTAATCCTTCTCTCTAGTGACTATATTAGAAGTTCAGGTAGAGCAGCCTTTTCATTGAGGACCTAATTTTACCACTTACTGCTTGAAGTAAGGCTGCATAAAAATTGCCCTTCCATTCTGCATTTTAAATGTACTGTTTTTCATATTAATATATTAAACCCTTAGCCAAATGTGTCTTTCTAATGATTCTGTGTTGTTTTAGTTTGGCACTCACTATACTGTAATGCTCATGAATAAAACTTTTAGGAAAGTTTTTTATTCCATAATGCTTTTCTTCCCTTATGAATCTCCCACATCTTTATCTGAAGTATCCCCTAAGCAAAGTAAATACTATTTAAAATCTTATTAGAGTAGAAGAGTTAAGAAACAAATGAATTGTCATAGAAATAAAATTTGTAATCTCTTGAAGTGTTTCCCTTTAATCCTGGCTAAGACATTGCAGAATTAATATTAAAGCAAAAAAATAAATAAAATAAATCTAGTACAATGTTACTTACCTGTTTTTCAAAGTAAGTGCTGACAGCTTTAGCAGACTGTGGTGGATTGACCCTGACTGGACACCAGGTGCCCACCAAGCCACACTGTCTTTCCCCTTCTCCAGAAGAAAATACAATATAAGGCTTGTGGGTTGAGATAAGGACAGAGATAGATCACTTGCCACTCACCATCATGGGCAAAATGGACTCTGCTTGTGGGATTCTATTATAGAACACCCAGCCAGGATGAGGAGGCAGATGAAATATTTTATAGGCAAGTGCATAAGTCTCACAATCACTTGCACTTGTTCTTGTGGGGGACTTCAGCTTCCCAGATGGCTGCTGGAAATACAATAATGCAGAGATGAAACAGTCCAGGAGGTTCCTGGAGTGTGTGGAGGATAATTTCCTGACACAGCTGGTGAGAGTGCCAACTATGGAAGGCTTTCTGCTGGACCTGCTGCTCACAGAGAGGGATTGTGGATGATGTGAAGTCCCTTGTATCAGAAGTAGTGTGGCCAGCAGGACTAGGGAAGTGGTCGTTCTCCTGCATGGTTGAGCTGCAGCACAAATTCTGGGCTCAGTTTTGGGTCCCTCACTCCAAAAATGATATTTTTGTGCTGAAGGGTGTCAGAGAAGGACAGTGAAGCTGGTGAAGGGTCTAGAGCACAAGTCTTGTGAGGAATGGCTGAGGGAAATGTGGTTGTTCAGCCTGGAGAAATGGACGCTCCGGGGATACATTCTCCACCTCTACAACACAATCACAGAATCACAGAATGTTAGGGATTGGAAGGGACCTAGAAAGATCATCTAGTCCAACCCCCCTGCCAGAGCAGGATCACCTAGACCAAGTCACCCAATGACCTGCAAAGAGGTTGTGGTGAGGTGGGGGTTGCTGTTTTCCTGTGTAGTAAGCAATTGGCCAAGAGGAAGCAACCTTAAGTTGTGTCAGGGGAAGTTTAGGTTGGTTATTAGGAAAAAATACCTCACAGGAAGGAGCCAAGCACTGAAACAGGCTGCCCAGGGGAACTGCTAGAGTCACCATGCCTGGAAGTATTTAAAAGCTGTGTAGATGTGGTGCTGAGGGGCATGGCTTAGCAGTGACCTGGCAGTGCTGTGTTAACAGTTGGACTTGATGATATTGAAGGTCTCCTCTAAAATGAATGATTCTATGTAAAGTGAATCTGTAGACAAATAGGCCATACTGAATTGGGTTTTGGTGATTTTTGTTGATGCCAAGTGGAAGGTGTGTTCTCCTCCTGTCTCTGCTCTCCTTGTGCTTAGTCTGGTGAAGCAAAGAAATTCAAACTGGCAGCTCCTGAATCCTAATCCTGTTAATCCTTGTTTTGGATAAATCGCTTAATCTCAATGTACCTTTATTTTTCTCTAACATGGAGTTCCACATGTTGGATTAAAGAAAGTAGTCTTTAGACATTCAAGTTTTGGCTGCATAGGTAAAACTGAGATTAAGGTATTTATATACATAAGTGGAATCGAGGTTTTAATGTACTCTTACTTTTTTGTTAGTGGTAAGCAGTTAGTGGTAAGCAGTTAATTTGAAACAAATGCAAGTAAACTTCCTTGCAACTTCTTTCCATTAAAATAACTCTTCTTTGAATACACAAAAAAGTGTAAAACAGTAAAAGCATTTTAAATTAAAAAATTTAAATATAAAAAAAAAACTTTAATATCTGTCTTCCTTCTCTTCTTGCCCCCTCCCCTGTTCCCCAATTCAGACTCAAGTGTTTTCTTATGGGAATTTTTCTGCCTTTTAACAATTCTTTGGATTATATTAAAACCAGTTCTGGAGGAAAGAAGGTAAGACACAGGTAATTAGAACTGGTTTTCAGGAGCTATATTTATATTTATTCATGTGAAAACTAACCAAACCTGCAGAGGGGAAATTTGAAAGTGGCAGCTGTGTTTGTAGTGGTTTGGTTGCAGAAGTTAGTCACATGCAATATATACAATCAGCTTGAACTCTTTCAGACCAAGCATAGTTTTAACAGAGGATGAAGCAGACCATTGATTTTAATCAGGAAGTTAAACATTTTTTGCCTTGCCTTGTCACTTTTCTTACTCTCTTTGTATTTTAGCATTTAGATGTATTTTAGATGTTGGTCAAATACATTTGATACTTAATCTGTATGACTATTTCTAATTGGTACAGATGAAACATATTTAAAATGTAAAAACTCGGATTATAAAAGTGATGTATAAGTAAATCAATCTTCTTAATAGCCTTTTCTGTTTTGAACTTTTTTTAATGTAATATGGATATAGGTAAAGAAGAATTTGACTTTTTACTCACTTATGACTGCTCTGCAGAGCACAGACCTCAGTATTCAATCACTTTTAATTAATATCTCTAAGGTATTTTGAGAAGAGGCTTAAGTAAGTGTTAAGGTAATCTAGTATTTTAAGGACCCTACTAAGGGCTACTAAGTTAACTTGACTTAGAAAATTATTTGTTTGACTTGCAGGTAGCATAATAAAAGGAATTAATGTAATTCCTAAAGTTACACAACAATGATTATCTTGTAACCAGAATGTAGTAGTAATTGACTGTAGAGGAGGGAGTTAAGTGGGTCATCTCACATCCTCCTTTCAGCCTAGTCTGGGTGAAACATCATTGTTGAAGTTATAGCCAGAAGTTATTTTAAGCTCTTAGTTTCAGACTACAGTAGCTTTTTGAGGAAATACAAGTAAATTTAAATACATTCAGAATAAAATAGCTTTTATCTCTGCAGAAGAGATGATTTAAAGAAAATATCAAAAGATTTAGAATTGACAAGGTACTTCAGGATATGTTCTAAGAGTAGGAATGTTTGGTTTTTGGTGTTTTGTTTTTGTTTGGGTGTGTTTGTTTGTTGGTATGGTTGAACTCAGTGATCTAGGAGGTCCTTTCCAACCATATTTATTCTGTGATGAGTGCAGCAGAAAATGAGAAAGTTTGGGCATAAGTGGCAGCAAACATTATTGACTAATTTATAATACTGAAATTAAGATTAACAAATTAGGAGAGGCAGGGGAAGGGAAAAATGCTTGTGAGATCCTACACAATCTGAGCTGGATTTTTGGTGGGCTATCATTATGAAAAAGTTTTTTTTTTATTCCCTCTAAACCAAACAGATTATGAACAGTGCATACACATGCTTCTCTGAAATCTTGTCAGTGGATTGGACTAGAACGAGTGAATGGGATGAGTTGAAAATCAATTGGGTCCCTTTTCACAGAATTAAGTTTGGTCTTTAACTGAATTATCTCCCATTCCACTAGAGTTAATATCTTTGAAATTTGTTGTGGAGTTTGTTCTTTCAATTCTTATTGTGTCATTATATATTTATTTTTTTCCAGTCATGCTGACATATAGATGATCCTAGAGGGATGCTGTGTTTGGCCTTGGTAGTCTTGTCTGGGTGTTGCTTCTACAGGAAGTCTTTTGGTTCTCCTCTTTCACAGTGTGACTTCCATGTCTGAATACCAGCAGAAGTCTAGAGATTACTAAATCATCATGATAGTTCAATTACTTTTTAACTGCATATGTAGTTTATTGCAAGATTTGGATGTAGTGAATGGATGTATTCTGATAAAACTATAGCACACAATCCCCCTCGTTTCCAAGTTGTGTGAAGTGATTTGGAAATGGCCAAAAGCACCATTATGGATTGATAGAAGCTGGAAAGGTTAACAAAAAGGGAGGCAAATGACTTCACTGTTTTTGAAGGAGTTGAAAAATTCGGAAGGATTTTATGTTTTTGCTTGTTGCAAAGCAGTCTCAGTCCCAGAATGTTTTACCTGAGGCACAGGTGAGTTTGAAGAAGCTGCCTGTGAACTTACGTGAGCTGTGTAGCTTTTCTCTAGCATGGAGATGAAGGTGCTGTGTTGGAGATTTTCCTTGTCTCAGAGGGTTGGGAAGAAGAATGATATATTGCATTATTTCTTAATGCAGTCATCTTCATATATAAGCATAGAGGAGCACCTGTTCCCTGGCATTTTCTGGCAGTTGAGTATCTCAGTGTGTACCTTCTGTTGATAGAACAGCTTAGTATCTGTGTGTGAGTTCAAACATACCAATAACTGGCAGCTGAGTCTTCTCCCTGGAAATTGCAGGCATTTTTCTCATATCTTACTACCCTCCCTTGCATTCCCTCTTAATTGGCTTCAGGCCCTCCCTGAAATCTTTTGTTTCAAGGGCAGAGTCTGCCAAGGGTGCATTGGCAAGAAAAGCAAATTCTTCCTCTGAAGAGCTAGTGTCACACATTAGCATGTGAGAAGAGTGGTTGTAAATAAACAACAAATCATGTCAAGTTCTGTGTAGTATTAATTCTAGTAATGTACACAAAGACAGGCAACTGGCTGGGTAAGATAGAGAGTAGAGATACCATTATTGTTTACAGAGAGTTGATCCATGAACCCAATGAAATGGTTGTCACTTTATCCCTAAAGCCTTATTGTAACTAGAACAACTGATACTATCTTTATCTTAGCATTACCTCTATTGCCCTGGTTTGGTTTTTTTCAGTTCATCTTAATAGGTGAAGGAGAACCAAGAAATTACATGTGTGTCTCCTGTAGAGTTGTCCAATATTCAGTTGAGCTGTCACCTGTAATGCATTTTATGATCCCACATTGTATCTTTTAATAGAAATAAAGGGAATATACAAGGCTGTGTGTTCCACCATGCAGCAAGAATGGGTTGCCCAGGGCAAGATGGAGTACTGCAAGCTAAAACCTGTTCTTTTAGAGATGGTACTTTCATTACCTTGAAAGCAACATCATTTGTCTTCACAATCAGTTTTAAAATTACTTTAAAAACAGACTACTGTGCTACATGTGTCTATGAAATGTTCATAGTTGGTTTATCCTGCTTTGCAGTGAAAAAAGCTGCAGCTCAGTATTTAAGAGAAGGATAGTCTAGTGATACATTTTCTTATGGTGAGAATTAGATAGGAAAGAAACCCATTCCTGTTATATGGCTAAGATAAATTGGAAACTGAAGCTGTCCTCTGAATTGAATGCATATGAGACTGTTTACTAATGCCCTTATTAAAGCTGCAGAACTGTGTTAGCATGACCTATCTAATTGCTGGCTAGTGAGACACTGCTTTCTCTCATCTTCTATGTAGCAGCTACAGCACTTGTCTGACTTGGTGCTGATCTGTCTCAGCATGCTAAGCTGGCAGAAAATTATTGAGTACTACTTCTGCTTGAGTTGGTTTCCTGCTGGCATAGCATGTGGAGCTGCCAGCACGAGGTCACACGAGCTGGGGATGCAGTTTGGTACTCTGCAACCGTGGCTCAACTCAAACCACCTAGCACTTTATAAGCTCAAAAACCCGTGTTGAGAAACCTGGCCCTAAAACACAGGACATATTGCTTTGTGTTGATACTTGGCCCAGACTAATTAGGTAATATAACTAATATACTGAGTTTTAAAGCCTCCTTTAGAGAGTAATACACTTGTGAAGTTTATAGCCAGAGTTTAAGTACCATTAGGCCATGTAGTCTGACCTGTATAGCACATCATTACACTTCACTTAGTAACACTAGTATTGAGCCAAAACACTTTTGTCCAACTGAAAAATCATTTGCATATCTTCCAGAAGGGCATTCACATTTGATTAAGTCTTGTGAGTCTGAAGGGGCCTAAGGGCCCCTGGGAAAAATAACGGGAGGAAGCAGTCAGCTGTCGGTGCTGCCAGAGCAATTAGGCTGGCCTGCAGCCCGGGCCCCATGAAGTGCTGAACTGGGTTTCCGTGGGAAGGAGGCCTGCTAGAAATAGCCTGTGCTCCACCACCTTCCTGGGCTGCTCACACACGCTGCACACACGGGCAGGAAGCAGCCCTGCCTGTCCCAGTTCTGCAGGCAGCAGCAGGTTTGCTCCACACTGCTGCTGCTAGGCTGGTTGCTTCCGAAGGCTGCTTGTGAAGATTGAAGGGCTAGGTGAGAATTAACTGTCCTGACAGGGAAGGAAGCCTGTTTATTTGGTAGCTTTTCATTTTTGGTCAGGGCTCAGAATTGACCGAGTCTTGGTTGATTTTGAACTGAAAAGTATCGTAAGGGGCTAGTAAATGAGAGTTCTGAACACACCACTGCAATCCTAACTTGTGTTAGTCTAACAATATGATTATCTTCACCTTTTAAAAATATATAAAGAAATTATATATATTTACATATCTAATCGATATATCTAAAAAAAGTCTACTGTTTATGAAAATTATGTGCTTTAAGCATTTGAATCATATGTTGAAGTCAGTTTCTTATCCTTTTTTGATAAGCCAAGTAAATTCTCACCTTGAGCACCTCTCTGGGAGGCATGTTATGTAAGCACACGATCATTTTTGCAGCACTTCTTACTCCTTTTCAATCCTCACCATCATTCCTGAGTTGTGGGTATTAAAATGCCCATAACTGGTCAAATGCTAGTAACCCAGCCTTTCTACTTGGTATTTCTGTTTACTCATCTGAGGACCATTTTATTTTCCTGTTACATTATGCTGAGCATTTGTGGGCACCCTTCTCCCTACTTATCTTCAAAGAAACTATTTACCTGTGGAGCCCTCTGCATTCTTGATTTATTGTTTCCTGGATGAGGATACTCTAGACTAGGTGTGAGCCAACTGTGGCAATGAGGTTTTTCTAAGTTGCTGTTCATTCCTTTCAAATGTTTGTTTCCTCAGTTTCTATATGGGTCACAAATGTTATCATTAATTCTTGTTCTTTTGTAGGCCATTAAATAAAAAATTGTTTCAGAATTTAAAACTGAGGGGAAAATTTTCAGGATCCCAGGAGAAATACATCTTTTAAGTAGTGATTCCTCATCCTTGTTTTGAACTGTAGAAGTTACCTTGTTAACGTCTTTGGCAATTGAAGAATTGACATTTTTTAATCAAAACACTGTTTGGTATAAAGTGTAGTATCTCTCAAAGCCTGTTTTTTGATGCTATTTTATATTGAGACTTGTGTTCCCATTTGAAAAGACTACTTAATTCACCATGAAAATTATTTTCGTGGTCGACAGCTATTAGTAATTAACTCATAAAGTCAATTATTTCCTTGGGTGTACTCTCAAGCTGACCACAGTACAAGTACCCAGGTTATCTCAACCACTGTAGGCCTTACTTCAACCCCATCCTTGCACTCATTGGTATACTGCAAGCTGTTGTGTAGCCTTTTAAGTCAGTGTAAGCCCCTAGTCTTCTAATTTTTAAGTCCTAGCATGACTTCAACATTTTTTTAGTTCTATAAAATTCCCAGGTGTTTCAGACTTTGTAAATCAGTTCTCAGCAGTGCTGAGAGCTTGTCAGCCAACTCTTCAAAATTCTGACAGAAGTGATGAACATCTGCTTTTTAATTTTCTAATATGTTAAGTAGCACTCCATTACTGACATCTTCCAAATTAACACTGAGATGTAAAATGGTTTAGATTATGCAGAAAATGAGGGATGATATGTGTTACATTAAATACAGATCACTCTTTTTCTGAATACTACTTTGGTTTTGCCCCCTTGGAACAAAATGTCAAGAGGACTATTACAGAATCACAGAATGTTAGGGATTGGAAGGGACCTAGAAGATCATCTAGTCCAACCCCCCTGCCAGAGCAGG
>JANHGL010021725.1:23538-34533 GCA_024611195.1 Ceyx melanurus | reverse complement strand
GTTTTTCTTTGTGTTTCCCCTAAACCTCTTGTGCTCCAGCTTGCACCCATTGCCTCTTGTCCTGTCATTGGATGACATTGAGAAGAGTCTGGCTTCCAAAATATCTGAAGGCATAAACAGGGAAAATTTCAGTTTGAAACAGGAAATTGCAACATATGATGAAAATGTCAGTGCTTAGGCAATGCTTTAAATTCTCTAGGAGAGTTATCTATAAATTAATGTATCCCTCCTCATTCCTATTTAATTTTATTGAGTGAAAGAAGAGATTTATAAATTGTAAAGATCCAAAAGCAGGTCTTTCAGGTTGCTGAGGTTGGAGTAGTTGTTGTCATGCTGTTTGTTGTGTGTAAAATGGAAAGGTAAATGTTCTAAATAGCAATAGAAACTGTCAGCATAGGCAAGATAAACCTTATGTTGGCATGACAGTCTAAGTGTGGATGGACTTTCAGAATTTGGAACACTTCAGCTATTAACCTGCTCTCTGCAAAGAAATCTTAAGTTTCAATCCCCTGGTAATCATGCGTGGCTCTTAAAACCCCAAAAAACAAAAACAACCACAAAACCCCCACAAACAAAAACACAACAAAAAAAACTAAGCAGCCAAAGAAGCAACCCAAGCAAAACAAAATGCAAAAAGCCTCCTTCAGAAGGGTATGTACTCCCATTACTAGGAAAGAAAATTGACTGTGGTGAAAAACCTTCAGGCAGACATGGCACTTTTGAAGGAGATGCATCTTTCCAAGTCAAATACAAATGCACTAGAGAGACAGGGTGGAACTAGCTGCATCTAATGACTTTTTTGCCTAGAGCAAGGGATGTTCTTATCTTGTTTAATAAAACCGTTTAAAATGCAGTGTCTGAATACTACAAACCAGAGGCTTCTCCACAGTTGCCTCTGTCCTAAAGTGACTGGTTACAGATTCCTTTGAGATAGTCCTAAATTTCTTGAGATGGGGCTACAAGAGGATGTTTGGGCAAGTGGAGGCACCTAGCTCTGGTTCACTAACTTGAGTTCAAGATTTTACTTTTGGAAGAGATTCTTCAGTAGAAAAATGTAGGATTATATATCATTTTAATTCTCTAGCTTTAATGACATTATGGTATTTTCTTAATGATTTAGAATTGCATGATAGAGAAGATAATGAAACTTAGTCTTCAAGAGATTAATTTCCTGGGGTTGTTTTTTTTTCTGAGTTTTTCAGTAGAGCCGACCTTTTTTTTTTTTTAATTATTATTTTCACAAACCAGTAATGTTATATATTTCATGCATCTTTTCTAATCAGGGGTACTATCATTTGTGAAATCTTGCCTGTCACTGTCCAGTTTGTGGTGGGGCTAGGGAGATTTTGTGGATTGCATTCTGAGGAAGGTGATGCATTGCTTTCAGGCACTGGAGAAATAAGTGTTTTACTGGGAATCCTGTGGCCAGCTGTTCTACCAGGTGGCTTGCAAGGAAACTGCTTCTTTCCAAGGAAGACAACTGAGCCTGTGATTAGATAAGTACCTTTGGATTGGCACTGGTGAATGAAGTAGTAGTCCTTGGCCTCCTCTCAGCTGCTCATTTTCTTCCCTTCCTTTGTGGGGATGCAGTTGGCTGTGTATTGAAGACTGCACAGAGCTGATACAAAAAAAATAACAGGGAAAAAAATAAGTTGCTTTTCAGTTATAACCAGTTTCTTTACCTGTTCACAAGGCTTTACAGGCAGCTGTGCTGGCAATAATGGAGAAGGTGGGAATGAAAGGTAGGGAGGAGAGCAGGCCTGCCCTTTTCAGTAGATGACCCAGTATCACATCTATGCTTGTATTACAGCTTTGCTTGCTGGTGACATTAAGGGCTTAGCAGGCCAAACTTGCTCTTAGCACCATTAAACTTACCTTCCTTCTAAAACACTTCTATATAATTTCAGATTTCTTGTTTACAACTGTAGCATAAGCTTTCAACAGCTTTCTAGAATTTGTCTTGCCTGAGTGTAACTATGTGATGAAGAGGGGAGCCAAGGAAGAAAGATTACTGCTGTAGTGACTCAAATAACATTTTACTGAAAATATCCTGGTTGCAGTTATTTCAAGTCCCTTCCTGAACTTTCAATGCAAAAAAGGGTTTTTTTTGTATTGAAAAGGTGTAGGTTCTACCCCTTTCTCAGTTTATGGTGGTTCTGCTGATCCCACAGTTGTCAGAATATTTTTTCCCCAAAAGCCACTCACGTTATATCCAATGAAGTACCTTTTTTCTTTCTCCTAACTTTCCAATGTACATTATAATTTGGTATACATGCAGAGAAGGGTTTGAAACTATTCAAGTTTTACCCAAACCATAGCTGTAGTGAAGCTCCTTTGACAAGCAGTTTGAATATCACTCTGCTCCCTGTGCAAAAGGCTGCAGGGAAACCAAGATCATTTGCCAAAACTGTTTAGCTAAGTGCCTAAACGTACCCTCCAACCACACTCACAGTGCTGGGGCACAGCGGGCTCTGAGTCAGACCGACAGTGCTTCTAGAATCCTTCTGTTTCATATGTTAAGATGGGTGGATGGATAATGAAAGCCCCTCTGCTGACTGCATGTACATGACAAGAGAGCAAGCACACCACTGCAGACACTCAGGAGACAAACGTTCATCAAGGTGTTCACCTGTATTTTGTGTTGAAGCTTCCCAAAACAAACAAAACCACCGAAAACATTAATCAAGCTGCTACCAGTGGTTCCCTTGTCTTGACAGTACCAGCTCAATTCAGAGCTGGTTAGCCTGAGGATTCTTGCCCTTTACTAACTAATGCTATCTTTTGCAATCGTCTTCTGAGCATACCCACTTGTATTCAAGTGCCTTCGTGTGGTAGTACTTGAAAGTCTTCTTCAGAATTCTTTGTGGCCCACATTTTGACTAATTTCTATTAAAACCATTTCTGCTTTCCTTGCCTGTTCTTTCCCCTCCCTTTTCTCCCCACTCCTTTCTCCTGAGTAACTGTAGGGCGAGAAAAGAAGCCTTTTTGCATTTCAGTACACTTAAGGTAGCCAAGAGGTTTGTTCATTGCCTCTTTGTACTTTCAGGCAAATGAGAAAATTTAGATTAATAGGTTGTTTTTTCTTTTGTGTGTTCCTCAAATCAAAGGCACTGGATTGCATTATTAAAGAAGTTTTGTGTGGCAGGCTTGGAACTGTCCTCATGGAGCTGTACATGAAGAAAAATGATTGCTTTTCATCCCCCACTCATTATGCAGACTGGCACAGGAATGCTGTTAAATGCAGTATCCTACTATTGCTTAAAGATCTCCCTTCTGTACAGCTGATGTTGGGCTCATCCAGTTTCACAGGATGAGCTGTCTTGGAAGAGGAAAACCCTAGAAACAGAACTCCTATATCCTTATATTTTTAAAATGTAAATATTAAGCAGTTTAATAAAGAGAGGTTTTGGATGTGACTGCTGCTCAGTGCTTTCAGATCTCTTCATTGGGGATTATGTTCATTTCCTTCTCATCCATTCAGTCAGCAATAATATACAATTAAGCTTTCAGCATTGATCTACACAGAAAAATTAATGAGGAAAATATTCACCATTATTTTGAGACTATACCTGTAACTGAAGGCTCTATATGGTGTTGGCCAGCTGACTACATGTGTGACTTGATCCTGTGAATGTTCTGTACTCAATGGGCAATAGCATACCTCTGGCTCTCTGATTACATTAGGTACACTAATTCCCTTGGCATTCTACTTGGAAAATGTAGTCTGTGGGATGGAATTTGAGAGAAGAGGACAAGATTGTGCCTGTCTTATGTAAATAAGGAGAAAGAAATTGCTTTGCTTTATAGGTTCTACTTCAGCTCTAGCTAATGGTTAGAGCAAGAAAGGCAATGGAAAGTAAGCAGGGTCACAGTTACCAGACTGGCTGAACTGCTGAACTTTCCTTCTGTATTGCTAGGTACTATTCTTCTTCAGTCTCAGACATGATGCAGGATGGAATAATAATTATTTTTCTCATTGCATGCTAGGTTCCTGATTTTGCAGTCCCTTTGCCAAAATCAGATCTTTCTGGTTGGTCTCACTAAAACTTAGTTTTTGCACTTCCATTGTCTCTGAGGTACCAGTGCTAGGTTCTCTAAGTCTCCCTTGAGAGAGTTTAAAGAGAACCTTATGTATAAGCTTGTTTATAAGGGATGCTGTCATCTTCCACCTGAGGATCATGGAGAGTTCTTTCATCCACTTCCATATTTCACTTATCTCTGTTTGCCTCTGTATCACAGATCACTGAGTTTACCTGAATTTCTTTTTCCAAGAGATCTTAGCCCCATTTGGGGAAATGAGAGCACTGGTGCTTTGTTTTTTAGGGGTTTGTTTTAAATCTCTGCATAGGAAAATAGTGGTATCTTTTCTACCTGAAATATGCAAATGTACTAGTGTCTTATAACTGCTGTCTCAGCCTTTTGGGGATAGTGTCATCTTTGTTTAGTCTTTTTATATCTATTCAATTCCCTAGATTGTTCATTCATGCCATGTTCTCTATTCCCAATAATGCTTTTAGGCCATGATAGCCAAGTGCATAAAAGGATTACAGATCTCTATTTATATTACATATCAACTTTTAACCTATTATAAAGTGCCTCAATCATGAATAATTAGACCCCTGTATTTTTCTCTTGTATTCCCAAGCAGGGGAGGAATTGTGACTATCCCAGACTTTATGCTCAGCTCGTGCTTTTTTATCTGTGACAAATAAGCTGAACATTGTCACTTTTCTGACAAAATCATAACTATTTTTTATTTTTCTGCTTAATAATCCTAGGTGCTATTCCACCTGCTTTAATTTTACCCCTTCATTCAATTAGTATTCCTTTGGACATTTTTGAGTTGGATATGGCCATTTGCTGATATATCATTTTCTCTAAATACTAATTTTTCATATGTTGCTGCAGCATTCACACTTAGAAAAACTGAAATACTGACAAGTATTTCAATTCCTCTCCAAGTATTTCAATTCCTCTCCAAACCAAGTATAATTTATTAGTAAGCTTTATCTAGTCAAAAGTCTTCTCTCTAGCACTGAAAAGCTTTCAAATCTACCCTGTATTCATGGCAAGACTTCAGAGTGATACAGACAGCGCTTCAAAAAGAAAAGGAAATCAGAAGAAAAGCTCATTGAATTCTCAAATAATTCACTGATTTGTTATTTCAAACCTTAACTGCAAAGCAATTAATGATGATCTTCCTTGTGCTGTGGCAGTGAGTGCAGAACTGTGTGTCCTTCATCCAGCAAAAGTCTTCTGGCCACAGCTGTGTATACAAAGCTGTAGGGGAAAACGAGACCGTGCACATAAAGGCTCTCAGTCTATTTCCCTTTGCAGAACTCATCTGTTTCTTTACCAAACACCAGAAAACATCCCCCGAAAAGGAAAGAGCAGAAGTAAATAGTGAGAGGATTTGTTTTTTTCCCTTGATGAACATGTCACGTAAAGTAACTTTCCAAACATATCCCATTTAGTGGAGACAATTTAGAAACCTTGAAGCTCAGCATTGTTGCTCAGCAGCAGGGATCCTCAAGGCCCTTGTTCTTCCTGTCTGAGTTTCCAGGTCCAAGAGCTGGTAAGTAAAGTCTTGTTTTGGCATGTGGACCCAGGTTGTGAAGCCCAGAGAGCCATTTCTGTATGTCCTTAATAACTGAGGAGCTTTCTTGTCATTTTTATTTGTCTCCTGAACATTTTGGAGATTTTGGAGGTGGGATTTTTTTTTTTCCTTTGGGATTCCCTATATGTTAATAATTTTATTTCATCTTGAATCTCATAAGAGCTAGTTTCAGAGCCCTTAGTACTGTATGCAGGTGGGGACTTGGAACAGCAAAGCATGAAAGAGATCCAGACAGAAGATAATTCATGTGGAATACAACTGGAAGGGTGGATGTCACTTCTTAAACATGGTGTGAAAGTTAAAGGATTATGAATTAATACATTTCTGTAGCATCCCCCTTTTTTGTTTTTTTGCTATCCACTTCTACTAAAATGCAGCTACGTCTGATGTAGTGAATTTAGGTATGTTTCTTTTGCCAAAAACACCAGGAAGCAATTTGTTTCCCAAAATGGCAACATTAAGAAAGACTTATAATTGCATGGAGCAAACAGAACCTCAGCTTTTAAGCTCTGCTTTGAAAGATCCAGCACATTTCTTTTGAGTCAATAACATATGCTGAAATATATTACATTTAAATAGTTCTTAAAGCTGTATTGCTGTATGATTTGCACCATCTGATTTTCAGACTCTCCCTGTAAGTCTCAACACTAAATAGGAAAAGAAGGACAAATGTTGCAGCAAATAAATGGAACATGTGTTGAAGTCTTCAGTGGCTGGAGATGCTTAAAGAGCAGCTTTCATCTTGACTCCCACTCTCAGGGTTTATCATACTTGCATTTCCATGATGGTTTGGTTTTTGGTTTGTTGGTTTTTTTTTTTTCTGAACAGTCAGGATATTGTTGCATAGGAGACAAAAACATGTAAGTGAAACCACAAAGAGTACAGTTGTATTAGAACAATGTAGCTGAGGTCCCAGCTGCTAGGAGAGGTTAATAGTCTGTTACTCACTGTGGATGTCCCACTTCATTGTTGTCATTGTTAGTCAGCAGTAACTTTATTTGGGGTTTTAGGGCTCCTGCCATCTTTAATTCCAAGTAAGGATAGGCCTATATATTTTAGAGGTTTTGTTTTTGTTCTTTTTCATTGACTTCTTCATCATAGCAGCATCCATTTAGGAGTTTCCAGAGAATACTGATCATGCTTCCTTTAGAAGAATTCCTGTGCATAACTTCTATCTTTTCATATCATATCATAATTTGCTCACTATGCTAAACTATCAGCTCAACATTTATCAGTTAAGTGATACTTCTATTGTTTCTGCCATAAAGATCCTTACAAGGTCCTGAAAAGACTGACCTCATTATGAGGCTGAAAAATATGGCACAACCAAACTCTATTTTCAGGTTCTACAAACCAGAATTACTGTGTGGATTCATCTCTGCATTTGTCTTCCAGTAGATGGCCTATTTTTCCCCCCCCCTAGAAAGTCCTGTACAGCAACAAGAAAATGTCCTTTTTTCTTTCCATAACAAGAGTTGCTCTTTTGTCTAGTTTCTTACACTTGCCTAATTACCATAATATATGCATACCATCAGTGTTAGGGCATAATGCTGGAGGATTTAGGGCATTTGCCTGAACTTTCCTTCAGCAAAATATTCTTTATTTGTGGTTCATGGTAGATGGTCCATGGAAGTGTATTTAGCTTTAAAATAGGTGGCATTTAAGTTAAACTTTGACAAAGACCCATGATGTCTGTGAGAAACTTTCAGGATTAATGGACATCTGAAGAGTTTAGAACTTGCTGGGCTGAAGTTTAAAGAACGTTTTGTTTTGTCTTAAAAAGAAAACAGCAACAACAAATCAATTTGGTTTATTTTTTAGAAATTAATACCTGTGCTAAATTCTTATTAAACATGTATTTTTCATGTGAAATACAGAGAAGACAAACTTATTTCCTTCTATCCCTTCTTCTTAATGTTTTAAAAAATGATTATTTTTTAGGACACATAGTTCACTGAAGTATTGTAAGAGTTAAAATCAAAGGGCATTACAGAACCTTAGCCAAAAACATACCCTTAAAAAGGGATAGTTGGATGTTGTTTCAGGTTTCTCTTAATGCATTCATTCTGTTCTGCATTCAGACCAGTTCTGTAGTGGTGGTCATTTATAATCATTAATCTAGCTCATTGATATTGTAATGGACTCCAAACACTCTCTGTAGGGCTTATGTGCTCCACAGCATTTCCTTCTAAACAGCTAATGATGACTTCTTCAGTCTTGTTATTAACCAGATTACCTTCCTTCGGCCAGTTATCTGTTTGTTTCATTTGATGATGGTTTATCAGTGTGTTTGAGAGCATTTTACATGACTGAACAACACTGCCCAAGCACAGATCCACATACTGCTATGCTTATTTTTATGAATAGAGGCTTAACTCTTGGCTCAGAGGCTCCTCTCCTTTCAGACTGTTTTTCACAGCATTATAATTTGTGAAAGAAAATTTGAGAAAACTAGCCAACAGTCTGGGTGTTTGGCATTATACTACATAACCTGCATATAAACCTATATATAAATACCCTGTGCAGTGAAATCCAAGAATAGCCAGGACTAGGAATGGCTTTCAGTTCTTGGAAGATTCCTGTAGTCACATTGTTCCAGGTGAACACAAGTGCACAGAGAAAGACCCTTCTGTGCTTTGTGGATCACAATGAGTTTCTTGAGTTTCAACCACTGTGAGGTGACTGTGTGTTTGTGTAATTGCACACTGGTGTCACTCTTGGTGGCATGTGGGATTCTCCATTCTTCACAAGCCTGAACCTGTCTCTTTTGTGGTTGGGCTTACGATGGGCAGGTTTCAGTGAGTGCCTTCTCTGATGACAGCTGTGGGTGAAGGTGCAGTTACCTGTTCAAAACTTTGCAGTGGATGATTTAAGAGTTGATGTTGGGATGGAGCAGGGATGTGGGGGGGACATGCAAGGCTGTCTTTGATCATCATCTAAGTTATGTCAGAATATTTAGTTTGTCTTTTGTGAGGTGTTTGTAGCAAGTGCAATGATCCTTTAAAGGCTTTTCCAAAACAGTCATTAACATAGGAGTCAAAAACATTTCAGCTTCATTCATTGTTCTGAGAAAATTGTTGACCATTGCACTTCATGCTTTTCCATGCCACATGCCAGTCTGAAACATTTGGAAGATTCAAGGTATGTGGAACTACTCGATTCTGCTGGAACTAGTGCATCAGAACCTTTCATTGGTGTTTCCTTGGAAAGGTCTGGCTAGGGAGAAACTCCAAGTGAAGGAGACCTTTGATCTGCTGCATTTCCATAGGTTGTTGTATGTCCTCCTTAGGCTCTACCTCCTTTTCTTTTTGGGTCAGTGTCCATGATTTTCTTTCACTCCCTGACCATGTGTGCATAACACAGATGAGCTGTTTCTGCCAGCTAATTACTGGGGCTCCCAAAGCAGAAAGGAAATACCAAACAGTAACTGAAGGCTCTGTGTGTGTGTGACTCTCCCTGGCCATAGTCCCATTATTGTCACTAGCCCTAGTACATATCTGAGGGAGGGGGTTGAATCTAAGGTCTCCTACTGCATGAGATGCAGCTGCATACCACCTGCCCATTTACTCTGCCCATCTCGTGATGCATAGTGATGAATTATTTAGTTGTTTTGAAGATCTTAAGCTTAATGACAACTTGTTTTCTTGAATAGAGGTCGGTCCACATCTTGTCTAAAGATTACTGCTTTTGTTTGAGAGCTTGGAGAAACGTTGATGGTCCCCTCCAGTGAAGTGTTGCTGTGGATCCTGTTTCAAGTGGTCGAGGAGTCTGCCCCACAGATGGCCAGAACTCCCACAGGAATGCTTGCTCCTTATTGTTTACAAGACCAATTAGCTCTGGGATTGGATTGATTCTTTTTTCAATGAGTGACTGAAAATTCCTCAAAGTGAGGAAAAATCAACTGTTGACCAAGATAGAAGCAGTCTAAGTCTATCAGTTTGCCTATTGCTTGGAGGATCTGCTAGATACCCCTTCAGTGACATTACAGTGAAAGGAAAAAATAGTTTCATAGTCAACACGTACAAAGACTGTCATCATTTTGACACTCTCACTCTGAAATGGTAGCTAGTTTTCTACCTTTTTGGTCTTAAAAGCCAGTATTGTGTTGGTTGGTTTGGTTTGGTTGTGCTATGCCTGTATGTGGTGGATTAAAGTATCTCTTATCTGATGCTCTCTTCTCTGTAGCTATCTACAGACCAAGGGTTACCAGGAATGATCTCTGATGTTCCATGGTCTTACAGTTTTACCTGAGAATACAAAGCACATCTATAATCACACTTCACTTTAGATGTTAGGACATTCTTAACATTCCTAACTTGGCTTTTCCATGCCTTTGAAACACAAGGAGAATTCTGTCATGTTCATCATGTAGTCCACAAAACTAGCCTCTTTGTTTGCTTTAGGCCTATGCTTTTGGAGAAGTGTAAATGTCCTTTTGGATCATACTCAGAAAAAGTTGAGCATATCTTTAGGATTATATGTATTATATATAACTTCAGAAGATGCACAGACTTATCTTTGCAAATGTTAAAGCTGCATGGGGAAAAATGGGTGTCCATGTAGTAAATAAAGTTTTAAGCTACTGTTTTTTGCTGTAGTCAGTAATGTACTGGAAAATTTAAACCAGGCTCTTTTGTTTGTGCTCAGCTATCTTCTTCTACTTCTGGAAATACTGACAGAAATTGTGGCTGCTGCTTACTTCTTATTGCTTGCTGTTCTCACACTTCAGGAACTATGAAATCATGAAGATCCAACTGCATTCAAAGTCCAATCCTATAGTTAAAACAAGATATTAAAGAGTTAATGTTGTCTGTAGTGTTGCATTAGGTATAGTGTTAAGGTTCCCAAAGTAGATGGAAAGTTCAAACTTGATGTCATGTTTCTGGCCGTCTGAGTAGTCAGGAATACCACACTGCATTAGTTAAGCTCTTCTACTACTGGAATGTTTTCTTTAGAACCATGAGAGCTGAGAACTATCTTTGTTTCTAATGAAAGTTTAATTCCTGAAGTTTGTGGATGTGCCATGTTAGCCACATAAGCACGCCAGATGATAGCCTTGGGCTGTACCTTTGGCACAACTCCTTCTGCCCTGAGTAACGTTCACTTAAAGCTGAAGTAATGCTGCCACATGAAATGTTTTATACTGAAGGATAATTATGGGGAATTTGAACGGTACTAGAGGGTGATTGAAGTTTGTAAAACCACCATGATTATGGATTTTGGAGAAAGATCCAGACACGCTCAGTCCAGTAGGTTCCTCCAGAGCACTGATGATAACTTCCTAACGCAGGTGTTGAAGGACCAACAAGGAGAGGAGTGATGCTGGACCTTGTACTGACCAACAAAGAGGGACTGGTTGAGGGTGTGAAGGTAGGAGG
>JANHGL010021725.1:975-18814 GCA_024611195.1 Ceyx melanurus | reverse complement strand
CCCTCAGTCTCCTCTTCTCCAGGCTAAAGAGCCCCATCTCTCTCAGCCTCTCCTCATAAGGGAGATGCTCCACTCCCTTCAGCATCTTGGTGGCCCTTGCATTGGACTCTCTCCAGTAATTCTCTGTCTTTCTTGAACTGGGGTGTCCAAAACGAGACACAGTACTCGAGGTGGGGTCTCACCAGTGCAGAGTAGAGGGGGAGGAGAACCTCCCTTGACCATAAAAGGTTATCAAATTAGACAAGCATGATTTCCCCTTACAGAATCCATGTTGACTACTTGTGATAAGTCTCCTTTCCTCCTGCTGCTTAGAGATGGCAGCAAGGACAAGCTGTTTGTTCCATCACCTTTCCAGGGATGGAGGTGAGGCTGACAGGCCAGTAGTTATTGAAAGTTTAATGCCCAGCATTGTTAAAAGCCAGATTTAGAAAGCCTTGAAGAGTAGCTGTAAGAGGTCTACCTCAATATGAAAAAGTGTCTGTTTCAAAAGAGCTTTTTTATGCCAAACTTCTCCATTTTCCTGCTTCTTGTGCTAAGCCTGTTGAAGCGATTTTATGAAACTTGAATGAACCTTACATGATCAGATAGTTCTCTTAAGAACTTAGGATCAAAATCTCCATTGCTATAAATGGCTGATGATACAATAAAATAGCAGAGAAGAAAACTTTTCTCTGTGTAGTGTAATGAAAGAGAAACAGTGATCTGAAAATTCAGCTTAAAATATGCATCTTCCTGCTCACGATAACCAAGACTTTTTCAATTATATGCCTTTGCAGTTCTAAGTAAAACTTGATGACACTTTCCTTGATGACACTGAAGGACCTGATTAGCTGACACTGGGAGAAAATACCACTATTCCACTGGGTACTATCATTGGCTCAAGCTCAGATAGGCCCTGACTGAAGAAGGAAGGAAGGATCTGCAATACAGAGCAGCCTCTGATTGGTGTTTTAGGAAGATATAGCAATAAAGGAATCTCACGGTGCCTTCATTATTCTCCCAGACATCTGTAATTTCATTGCAGTCACAGAAATTGAATGCAGCTCAGCCTTCCAGTTTTGGAAGAACAGAGATTCTCATTTATCTATTTCCACAGTAGAATAGGTTGAACAAATCCTTGCAATGGTATTGTAGTTCTGCTCAGGTTCTAATTCCTTGTCTTACTGCAGATTTCTGATTGCAGAGTTGGCTTTTCCAGATAGAGCAAAATGACCTTCCATAGCATGACCCTAAACCTAAGATGCTTTATTAGGTAGAAAGTCCTCCCAAGAGCAGTGCAAAGTATACATAATACTTTAGAGACTATCTATAATGGATGCCAAAGAGCCTGACAACAGTGTTTTTCAGCTACAGGGTTTCTTGAACTAAAGAGAAAAATAGTACTCTCTCTTTCCTCCACTTCCCTGGCTAAAAATGTAGGTAAAGGAGAAGTCTATAATTTGATTTTGGAGATATTTCTTCTGCAGTATTTCTTTAGTCACCATTGAAAATATTAATTTAGCTGGGTTGGATGTCACAATGAAATGTCCCTTTGATACTGCATGCGTGCCTCTTGAAATTTCTGACAATATTTCTAGCATTTTCCCCTTGTGATTTTGTTGAACTGCCAGGCTTTGAGGAGTTGTGGGGATAGGGAGAAGTTGTGGCTATCATCTGGAACAAGGTTGATTATTTGGATGGAAGCCTAAGGAAGGCAAAGATGTGTCTGGGGCTCATTCTCTGTACTTCAGAACTCATACAGACCTCATGCTCTGTACTTCAGTCCTAATGCCTGTGCCCTTTAGATACCCTCCCTGACTGCTGCTTGGCTCTGCTCCCACCCCTGGCTCACTCTTCCTTATTTTGCATTCTTTTGTATATAGAAGTACTGCAAAATTGCTGCTGTTAAGCTAGTCTTCTCCTTAACTCCAGTCCACAGCCTTTTGGACCATGAACATACAATCATGTAGGGCTTTCTGACATCAGTATATTTCCATTTCCTTGGGATCCTACAAGCTTCCCTAAGAGTCACCTCTTTTAGACTCTTTCTGCTGAACCACAGAGGCCTTTCTTGACTAGGCTTTCACAAAACTGCTCTCTAAAACATGAATAATTTGATTGGTTTTGTGTTTTTTTGGATCTTTGTGCTCTGCTTCCTATAATACAGTGACCAGATTTCTACACATTATTCCAAAAGAGACCATCCAGCTGCCTCACCAAATGCCAAAGTAATAACGTCTGTGGTTTATACACTGCAGCCTTCCATACACAACCCAAACCCCTTGTTTGTTGCTGCTGCCAGATGTTCTGTGGACAGCTTTCAGGCATATTGTGGTGAATGTCACCATGCCAGTGGATTTTAGCAAATTTAAGCAACTTTGAAATTACTTCTTTTTCCACGTGGTTATATTCAAGTCAAACCAAACTGTGTTCTCACTTTAAACTGCCCTATTTTGGTTATCTCTTTTTCACACTGAAACAGTACCTGTTAGCAGTTTCTCTGCAGGAGCCTCTTCAATAGGATTTCCCCTTTATCAGGTGTCTTTCTGATTGTCTTTGCTTCAAACTCCATCTGAAGAGCCCAGCTCTGAGGGTCTAGGGAGCAGTTACATTGTCATTAGTACCCAACTGGCTTGAATTAAGAGTAGAAAGTAATAGATTGGTTTTGGTTTTATTTTTTGTTGTTGTTGTTCCTAGAGAGGAATCAAGGGAAGGGGAAAGCCTGTGAAAAAATGACCATGTTCTCACCTCTCTCTTCCTGCAGATTTGCTGACAGCACAGGAGTACCACTGCCTGCTGCAGCTGCTCTGCCCTGACTTCCCAATGGAACTCACTCAGAAAGCAGCAAGGTGGGTCCTTATCCTCTCTTGTAAGTCCAGTTTAGTCTTACACACATAAGGACATAGGAACAAGATCTGTAGGTAAAGGTATGGAAAGGAATCTTCAGCTTTTAAGATTTTGGGAAAAGAGATACCATGTTTTAAGGTTTAGAACATGGTATTTTTTCTAGCCATGAGAGTGAGTGTATATTTAAGGTATACAGGGACTAAAATATCAGCATAGAATGCTTCTGCTAGGTCTACATTAAGCAGATGAGTTGCATATACAAGAACGTTCACCAGTGTGTTTTTAACTGACATGGCTTTAAATTCTATTTAAAATACTGTTTACCATCTTTAAAATGTGTTTCCTCTCACCCCAGCTTCTGATGGTTAATCACATTTAAAAAAATATTAACCTCTGAAGGATTGCCAGTGTTTTCAAGTACATTAGCTAAGAATGTGGCAGCTAACCTGTTTGAAATTTTACTTTAATCTAGAGAAGGCCTAAAGCAGATAGATGGCTCAGGGCATTGAAATGTGATATGGAATTTTTTACTGATAGTGCTTGTTGGTTCCAGTACAGCCCAGGCAGTTGATTATTAACTATCTGATAGTGAAAATGTAATAAGGTATATGCATCTGTTGGGGTGGGGGGTCAGTTTAGATCTCAGTAGGAGTGCATGCACACACACATATAATGACAGCAAGATTACTGAAAAAATGCTCTGATTCCCAGCCACCTCAGCAGTGAGGGCATGGAAATGTAACTTTTCTCATGGACCAAAACATGACATTTAGAAACAGCATCCAGACACATGATGAGGATATTATCTGCTGCATCTGTTGTTCATGGCCTAAATAATGAAAAGATCCTCATTTTCTATTTGTCATTCATCTTTCTTTAGCATCAGAATCCCATGAAAATTATATTAAGAAAGGAAAGTAAAAAAGAGGAGAATTATCCATCTGATAGTACTTCCACTTGGCTGATAATCTGAATTCTTCCCTGGGTTCTGTGTGCTGCTTTCCAAATCAAACTGTAGCTAAAGCTGCATTGGTTCAATTAAAGGCAAAAGTTGAGTGCTACTTTTCCCCTTTATCTCATCAGTGGGATTTTGGGGCTCCACAAAGTGCTGCTGCTTGGGCTCCAGAGCCAGTCTAAGAAAGAATGCTAACCCAGAGATCTACCTACTGCTTCCTTTCACAGAGTTACACAAGCACCAGTCCTCAGTACTGATGTGTATTTCATAGGGTTCCAGAGGAGCTGAGCAGGAATTTGTGATGGTGCATGAAAGGAGTCTTCATCATATCTACACATTATGATGTTTGTGTCAAGGAATTTAATCCACAAGGCTGTTGTAAACTAGAGGCCCCGTTGAGGGGCTGTCTGCACTGCTGTGTGTGTGCCAAGGAGACAGACAAATCAGCTTTGGGAGCAGGTGTGGGAGAGAAACAAAACCTCTGTCAGATTTCAGGCACCCAGGCTCAGGTGGGGATGACCTCACTCCTACTTTGCCTGGCTAGAGATTTACTTACACGTTGTTATTATTCTGCTACAATTTCAATAAAACTTGCCATATTTCTAAACCATCTTGGTCTTCCCTTCCAACTGTTGCTCGCTCTCTTTTCTCTGGTCTACACTTCCAGTTGTCCTGCTTTGTCTCTGCCAGTTAGAAAGGTGAACTCTGCAGCCTATCTTCCAGCAACAGTTGAGTCCTTGCAAAGCAAAATGTCACACTCAAACCTGTTGACACTGTTCCTCCTTCATTCTGCTCTCCTCCAATGGTTCTGTTGCTAATTTGCTTAGGAAAGGAATTAAATCAAGAAGTGTCAGGAGTAGCCACAGCATTCACTGATAGCCAAGACCTGTGTAATTATTGGCACTCTTGGGAAGAGAGCAGCTGTAGTGTCAGTGCTGCATGACTGAGATGATCTCACAGCATGGTGCACTCTACTTGTCCAGGAGCTGTTGCTATGCACTGATAACTAACACTGGGAATAAGATCAGGAAATGTCAGAGCAGAAGAACAGAGGCTACAACAATACAGGTTTTATTCATGTGACACTATAGAGAGCTGTTCCTGGTGCCACACAAATGCAGAAGGCATACCCAAAAAAGAACCAGGCTACCCCTGTCTGTGAGGCTGCTTCAATGTTTTTGTCTTCAAAGGGTTATAGCTATTAGACTGAAGATTTTAATCTACAAAGATACTTTTGATTTTCAGAGATAACTTTTGGCTCTCTGAATCTTAAAGTGCAGGACAGAAGCGGAAGGGATTTTTATGGTCATTTCAAGATCTGTACCTGAGCACTGACTTTTCTAATAGAAACTCAAGGAACTGCTACCCACATTTGGGTAGGGACATCTGAGTAGTTCACAGCTTCTATGATGTTTTATGTGGTCTGGGAGCTTCTGCTGCATGGAACAGTGCTAATGGAAGTGGGGCTTGTAAGTCTCTGCCCTTCTTCTTAAAAGACATCCTGAGAGTGCAAATCTTGCCCTTTTTGTGTATTGCACTTAGTTTTGCTTCCATGTAAAAACCCAAGTCCCTGAAGACTCCTTTGAGCCAGCCTGGCCTTAAGACAGAATGTGTCAGTTGGCTTTTAATAGTAGCAGAGAACAGTAGAAGTCCTTTCAACTTGCCTGGTCTAGAGTTTGTCCTGGGGACATCCTGTTTAGTTTGGGTTTCTGAGATGGTAACCACAATCAGAGGATCATGAAGTTTACCCATTGGCACAGCAGCGAGGCCTCCCCCTCAGCCAAATCCACTTCAATCCTGAACCACCACTACACACTCTACCAAAGACCCCTCAAGTGTAGGCATTTTTCTGCAGTCTGTTCCAAAATTTCTCCTTGGTTTTCATTATTCACTGAATGCTGACTACTGACTTTGTAAAAACGTCTGTTGCCCCGGGGGCTTACAGTTTAATTTGAAGAAGAGAGAATTAATAAAGAATCCCTTGAAATATCAGCTACCTGATGAAATCTTGTGAGTTGCAGCTCAGGCTTTCAGATTTTGTCCTCAGTTTTGCTCCTGCTGTTCCTTGCCAGATATTTCAGGGAAGAGGAGCAGATATGTTGCATATGATGTTCTCCCAGCTTCCCTGCCTGCTCAGTCAGCTGGCTCTGTAGGGTAATAGGCAGCTGCAGGCAATCTCCTCATAAATGATTGTACTGGATTTAAAGACTTCTCAACATTTCCGGAGCACAGACTCCTGAGACCAGTGGAGTCAGTAACCCAGCACCAGAGTGCACCTGCTTCTTATTTAAATACTCCTCTGTCACATGTGCTATACAGTCTTCCTTAGAGACTCCTTGCTGTCTTTAACAGCAAGAGATGCCCAGCAAATTCTCAGACCTCTGCCTACTTCCTCATGCTCTCTTCTAAGTAAGAGACTGGGACATGGTGCTGCAGAGTGCAGCCAGTGACCAGAGTTTTAGATTTAACAAGTGAAATGTTGATTGGTGTGAAGGTGATATGATGTTATGTCTCTGCATAACAAATAATGTGAAAGAAACTCTCCACTGTTGTTCTGCATCTTCAGGATGGAGAAATGCACTGGCCAAAGCTTCAGAGCTTGTGCTTTGAGGGTATCTGGGAGACAGACCATCATTTCAAAGGAGGGACTGCAGCTCATCAGCAATGTGGCTCATCACATTTCCAGTGCTTAAACAGTGGTTGGAAATGCCAGTGGCTGAGCAGTATTGCCTGAGATGAAGATGCTCTGCCTGCCAGCTTCAAAGCCATTTCCTTGATGTGGCCACTGACAATCTCAGTAACATGCTTATTAGTGAGAATTAAGAACTGAAGCTACTGCTTCTTTAGACAGGAGAAGGAGGAGGATTCTGGAACATAATGAATAAATCAGAAGCACTTTGACATCTTCAAAGGGTTTTGTTTTAAATACTGGCTTTTCTCCTGGGGACCCTGTTAGCCCCAGTCTTTCTTCTTTGAGATAATTAATTCAAGCTGTTTGATTTTGCCACAGTGAACAGAACTGGTCTGAGTGGCAGGGAGTCTTGCAAGATCCTGTAGCTCTTCTAGGTCAGCCTCCCACACAGTTCCCTGGAGTTTTTTACATGAGACAGAAAAATGTTTCCCTGGCAATGCATTTAGACCATTGATGCTGCAGGAGTTGGTCCACGGATAGCATTAGGCCTTGTGTTCAAAAAGGTCCTGCTAGGTGACTCCTACTTTGACTATAATAAGGAACTGGCATGACATGCCATATTCTGACTGTACAGCCTTAGTAGACCTGCACACTGTTGAGAAGTACCAGCTACCTTTCTTTTTAGCATCATCCAAATACTCTTATTTTTTTTTCCCAGCAAAGGGAGGTATTCCCCTCTGTTTTCCTGTCTTAGAAGCCAGTGATCAGCCCTTTTGATTTTTCCACACTTCAGAGATGGGCCTTGTCATTCTTATGTAGTGGCAGTGACCAGAGCATTGTTTTTGTTTTCATTTTTATGAACATTTTTTCCCCTAACTTATTTCTGAAATACAGAGTTTTTTACTGATGGGAGGAATTGGACTTCACAGTCACTTGTACTTCATCTTTATTGCATATGGCTTCATATTAATGAAGCATGCTTCAAAATAAGGATGTGTTTATCTCCCTACGTGCTCCTGGGGCTTAGAAAGAGAAAGAAGACATGGCCTCTGGCCCAAGAAGTCTTCAGTTGCTGTGAAACTTCACTGGATGGTCAAATAATAGACCTAATAGATAGGAAAAATGACTGGTTCATTTGGTGGGAAGGTTAGGAGCGTAATCAGAAAGCTGATTGTTGGTGAAATGCTATTTCTTCTGTTGTCAAGTGGAGTTTGTCTGAGTATGGAGCAGGAATTAATAACTGTTGTTGTCCTTATGAATCTGAAAATATTCCAGTTTGATGAACTCTGGTATACAAACAATAGCATAAGTCTCATTCTGCTTACACCAGTTTAATACTCCTGTAACTGTCTTGTCTGTAGCACAGTTACTCTGCGTAGCCATGTGAACCAGCCTTGCAGTATTTATGTCAGTATTTGGTCCACCTTGTCCACCAGGATTTGAATGCTTTATATCCCTGTCACACTGCTCTGTTCACACCATAGCTGAAGTGTATGACATTGACATTCAGGATCTTCTTACTGCTGCAGGTTCTGAAGCTGCCTTCATTTGACATTAGGGTATCCACATCCATGCAGAAGTGTTCCTATTCCCCTCTCCTCACCTCTTCTACTGGGCCAAGCCACTAGCAATCCTCAGTTGCTCATAGGTCCCTAGCTATACTTCCTCTAGATCTCGGGTTCCTGCTTACAAACTTCAGTTCTTTTGCAGGTGCTAAACTGTTTCTCTCATCTTACCCTAGGATTGTGCTAATGGATGATGCTATGGAGTGCCTGATGTCTTTTTCTGATTTCCTCTTTGCTTTCCAGATCCAGTTCTACTACTCAGGTAAATGCTGGGAAGCTGTGGACTTCACCCACTAGTATAGCATTAAACCTTACAGTTCCCCAATCCTTTTGCTGTATGGAAGATTGTAAGGATATGGGGTTTTACTGCAAATATACAATTAATGGAATCTACTGACAAAAGGCATCACTGATGCTAAGAGATGAGGAGGCTTCATAAGGAGGTTCCAGATTTTTGTGAATAACAAGATAGCTGTAACTGTTATGGCTTATGCATGTATTTGTCTTAGCCTTGAAACATACATTTCCAGCTTTATCTAGCACATGTTAGCACCTAACAATTAACTTTTACTAGTAACGTTATTTTTCCTTCCCTTAATACAGTATTTCTGCCTCTAAGGTATTTGTCCCTGCTGGATAAGAAAAGCCCACCAGCTGATGCTTTTAAAGGAAGAGGAATTGGATAAATGGATGCAATTCTTCCCCCTAATATTTCCAATTATGAGCTGGTTTAAGCTCGGTGTTTCTGAACTGGGTATAGTTTCTGTGGGTTTAGGAATTCTTAGTGGACTCCTCTCCCAAGATCTTCTCCAGCCTCTCCTTTAAATCACATAAACTTGTAACCTCTGCAACACCTTCTGTCAAGATGTTGCACAAGTCTGCCACCTGTCCCATGAAGAATCACTTCTCTCTCTTTGAATTGAGAGCCCCTAGTTGGAAGGGGAAGTGAACCATTAATCCCCATCTACCTTCTTCATCCTGTTGGTCATTTATCATATCCTACCTCTCTCCCCCAGTTTGAGTTTTAATGAGATAGGGTACTTATTTTTAAATTATTGACAGGAAAGATACAAACCAATACTAGTTTGTGTGTGTGTACATTTACATATATTCTCACCCACATATATATATATATATCTGTAAAAATCCTCATGTATTTTAAAATTAATGTTCAGGAGACTAGGATGAGCATTCAGATGCTTGTTCTGTACAGGGAGACTGCTTTAAAATACATTGGCCTGTTTGACCTAGCACACCTAAAGTGTGGTTGAGGAAAGGGAATCTCATTCAGTGGGCAAAAAGGGAGAAGCGTTTCCTTTTGTCAGAGCTGGGGATATGCTCCCACACACTGGGGACTGGGGTGCCACTTACTCCTCTCCCAGCACAGAGCACTTTCTAAAGGTAGTGAGCTCCTGAATTGCTGTCCACTTGCACTTTAATAGCTCCCTCTGATGGACGTAGCTCACATATGTCCTAGACCAGGCAAAAGGGGGACACAATTGGATACTGGGAGATGCTGGCTAGAAGCTGTGGTGGAGCATAGTCTGTGGACAGAGAGGCAACCCCGATGGCCTGCTGATCTGATCCAACCTGTCAGTTCCCATCTTTCCAGAAGTTCAGTGAGAGCTACTATCCTTAATACAGAAATCTCTTTATCTCAGGATTTCTCAGTATATGCTTGGCCTGTAAGTCCCCTGTGCATATTGCAACATTATCCATGACAACCCGTCAAAGGAAAACAGCTCAGAAATGGTGATTTTGGTGTTGGGCAGAACCAGGCTTGTAATGCCTTTAGACAGGGACAGAAAATTTGTTCAGAAAGGTTTTTCTCTGATGTAACAAGTCTTTTCACTGAGCTGCAGCCTCAGGGCCTTTCCTCTCCTCACGGCATCACACTTCCATTCACTCAGGACTTAAATGCCACTGGAGTGCTCACAAGCCCATCCTTGTGTATACACACTCAAACATCCCATCCCTGTCCTGTTCACCCAGGGACAATACACACAGCCTGTCCCCACCAACCCACACGCATGCAAAACCACTCCAAATGGAATCTTGATTTGTAAACTGCTGACCACATCCATAAACAAACTTGTTTAAAATTAGACTCCTGCAGTAAACAGTGGGTAGTATGAGGAGCCTGGGGAGAGGCTTTCTGCCAACTCTAGCCCTGACCTGCCCTGGCCCTTCCTCTAGATCCCGCATTATATTTACTTTGGAGCAGCACGGAGACAAGCTGGGATACAGCCTGGAGCCCTGATTAACTTGCTCCCTTTCCTCCTGTTGCAGTTCTATATGGTTTGCTCCCAACTTGGATGAGTTCTTAATCATGAGCAAGAGATTGAGAAAGAAAGCTTTTTAGACTTTGCAGATGAGTTTTGTATTCAGTGTAAGCTTTCATGCTTCACTGTTCACTGTCCATGTGCTAGGTAGCCTCTGTTCCCTTGAGAAGAATCTTGTTTGAGTGGCCTGTCATAATCATCCTGAAAGGAAGAAAATAGCAACTTGTATGGAAATGGCTGTTCATGCCTGCATGTCTGATCTGAACACACAGGATGCTGTGGTGGTGTTTCCTGTTGGTGCTACGTACAACACAGAGCAGGGAACAACAGCTTAATCCCAGGTTTGATAGGTCTGGAGGATGCTTTGCTGGTTATAGCCCTGAGTTTTAAGTTACTTTCTGGGTTTTTTTCAGAGTTCCTAGAAAGTGTGGCAGCCATTTATCAAGATCTCCTGGCTGGTAAGAATCCCAATACTGTGATTGTGCCAACATCATCTTCTGGGCAACATCGGCAGCGCCAGCCCCCAAGTGACTGCAGCACACTCGATGGGGTGGAGGCCTCTCTTTTCTACCAGTGCCTAGAGTCCTTGTGTGACAGATCAAAATACAGGTAGGAATGGAGTCCAGAACACAGCTTTGAAGTCTGTGTCTCTGGAGAACCTTGGTAAGGTTGGAATCATGAAGAAAAACAGGACTTTGAATAAGCTGTAATTCCCAAATAGATCTAATTGGAGAAAGATCTGTAGGGAAAACTCACAGCTGAACAGCTTTAACCAAAGGAGAGAAACACTTCATGGACTTGAGAAACATAGCATTTGAGATTATTCTTGAGGTAATGTGTTGATTTGGGTCTCTGCTTTCCTTCTCATTTTTGCATTGACATATTCATCTAGGAGAGGTTTATTTACCGTTGTGATTTACCTAGAGAAGATAAACAGGTGCAGTTCTGTTCTTGGGTGTTGAAGCATAGGAAAGGTCCAGTGGAGTGAATGGAGTTTGAAGCATTAGGACCTGGACAAGATTGCACTGCTAGTCCATACCTGAGCTGGTCTCCAATTACAGATCCCATGCACAAAGCCAGCCTTAGTTTAGCAGGGGGTGAATCAATTGCAGACATCATTTTATAGCTTTGACAGACACTTCTTTCATAGTTTCTTGCAGATAGCGACTATGTGTCCTGCTAGAACAGGACACATATCCACAAAAAGATTCACCAGATTCCTGCTTTAGGTGCCTGAATCCAAATTTGTGATCCGAAAGATTACTGCTAAACTGCTCTCCAATACTATAGGTATCTAAGCATGGAGATGCCTGGTTGTTTTGTTCTTTTAATTAACAAAAGCTCTACATTTCCTTTGTGTTCCAAGAGCTACAGATGGAAAAGATACTGTAAGCCCATCTGGTAGGTCAGGCTCTGCACAGCACTGTGAGGCAAATCATTCTCAGCCTTTCATCCAGTAGCTTAGTTCTCAGCCAGGCTGTGGTAACCACCTTTGCCCGAGGGATCACCAGCCCACACCTGCATCTCCATGGGGTGCCACTACACTGTGGACTGTTCAATACTTCCTCCTTATGAATTTTATTTTGCATGAAATCCTTTAAGGAATATTAGACAAGAGCAAGAATCACTATGATGATACTGCTTAAAAGTAAAGTGAGTGTAGAAGGGGATGTGTCAATTTAGTACCCACCTGATTACTGTTTTCTGACATATTTAGGCTATTGTTGGAGAGGTTTTCCTGCCCCTTAGATGACTGTCACTGTTAAAAGTGTGATAACAAACCTCATGGAAGTTTATTGTTGTCTTAAAAAAAAAAACCCCACATTTTCCCAGTTGATTTAATGGTTGCAAGCTGAAACACAAGAATTTCCACCTCAACATGAGGAAAAACTTCTTTACTATGAAAGTGATGGAGCTCTGGAACAGACTGCCCAGAGAGGTTGTGGAGACTCCTTCTCTGGAGACTTACAGTATTTGCCTGGATCTGTTCCTGTGTGGCCTGCTCTGGGTGATCCTGCACTGGCAGGGGGGTTGGACTCTAGAAGTCCCTTCCAATGCCTACCATTCTATGATTTTTGAAAGAATATGCTAAGAGTTGGGCTGTGTATGCCTTTGAGCAAACCTAGGCTTTTCTCCTTTTGGAATGGAGACAGGTAAGACTGCTCCTAGGGATGTACCCTGTCTCAAACATCTTGCTTAGCAAATGGGGAGCAAATGCAATGCTAACTAAGCAAGCTAGTGGCTGTTCTAAACTGAGACAGGGGGAATTGATAGTGTTAGAACAAGTAAAAGGGTTTATTTCTCCAATTTGATCTGAATCTTGGAAACAAACAAGAAAACAAACCACAAAAAAACCCAAACCACAACAAAACTCATGATAATTTGAAAGACAAATTTGTCTCTTTCTTCCTAGCTGTCCACCTTCTGCTCTTGTGAAGGAAATGTTGAGTAGTGCACAAAGACTGACCTTCTATGGATTCCTTATGGCACTTGCAAAGGATCGGGGGATCAACAGAGCCCTAGGTAAGATTCCTGTGAGTAGTACAGCTCTACATTTTCAGTCATTCTGCACTTTGGTGGAATTTCCTCTGTAATTATTCCCCAGATTTTACACTGTCAGGAAGACAATGAGGGAAAGATTTTATCTTTTATAGTTGTTGGATTAAGCTTGAAAAACATAACACTGCACTTCACTGTCTGTTTGAAGATGTGGAACTTCTTTGAGGATAAAATTAGGTATTAAATACTGCCCTAAGTTAGCAATGTTTTACTTTTTCAATAGCTCACCAGTTCAGGAGAACTGTTGTTTTAACATGTTTTGCTGTAAAGGTTGGGCAGAGGTGGTCAGGAGACAAGTAAGGTGGCTGACTGCTGTCAACAGTACTGAATTAAGTTCCATCCTATGTTTTAGCCCTTCATTTTCCCAGGTTTTAAGTGACTGCTTTCCTCTACAAGAAGAGGAGGCACACCTAATGGGAAAACATCTGCTGCTTCCTTGGTCCTGAGACTCAAAGCCCAGTCTTTCCCACCTCTTCCTCATCATCCAAGTCAGTGTAATCTCATTAGAATGTTAATCCATGGCCTGCTGAAAACACAAACTGCTACAAAATTCTATCCCAGACTGCTGTGGTGACCAGTAGGATTACCAAGCAGCATCTCACTGTTCCTTTCCATGTTCTGCTGGTCAATATTGTCCTAGAGCAAGGAAGTAAAGTGGCAAAGGACAGTATGTAGTCCATACATAATTCAGACTCACAATTCCATTCTGCCCATATATGCCTTGCTTGTGCCCTTCCTCCTCTTGCAAAAGGGAACTGAAATGGCTTCTTGTGTTTGATAAGGCTGTATCTAGGAGGCATGTTTAAATGTGTGAAGGCCCAAACACTTGTCTTCTCTCATCTCCACTCAGCAAATCCTCTGGCCAGGTAAGGGTAGGCTTTCTCTGTCTTTTGGTGGGTATCCTCTCCCTCTGCTTCTAGCTTTGAGTGTCTGCCAGTCCCCATGTTACAATGACAAATCTGGGTGAAAAGGTGTACCTTGCCTCAGGGCTTGTTCTTTTGCACAGGAGTGTAGCATAGTAAAGAATCCCCTCCCTGGCTGAGCCCCTTCTTACAGCAAACTGTTTAAGCTGCTAATGCTCCTCTGGGCCAGGGCTGCTTACCCAGCAACATGGAGCTTATATATCAAAGGTGCATGAATGCAGCTCTGCAATCTCCTCTGCAAACAGGCTTAGGAAGCAGTGTATTCACTGGGGAAGGCGATGCCTGGATTGCAGCAAGCAAAGTGTTTTGTGGGCTTTTTTTTTCCATTGCCCTACAAAATCCATTTCTAGTCGAGTGCAAAGAAAACAGATGAGCACAAAAAAAGGATCCTGCCCACAGCTTCCATTGTGCCATCTACAAAGTGTGTGGGTTTTTGTTTCCATTAATGTGGGCCTGTCCCCTGGCCCTCTGCCAGCCTCCTGCCGAGGCCTCAGAACAGGAGCAGCAGCCACAAGCCTGACAGGTGTTAGCGTCTTGGCAAGGAAAGGAGGATTCTTTTCCTGGTGTCTTTTAATCTCTCCTGAAGGGTGAATTCAATAGTCTTTGGTCTGTAAGGGATCACAAGCTTCCCAAAGCCCTTCAGCAAGGGCAGTTGCAGGCAAAGGAGGTTTTGGCCAGGATGCCTGCCTTCTTTCTGGTCTCGCAAAGCCAGTACCCTCCTCAAGGAACAGAGGTGGAGATTAGAGTGGCTCATTTGAGCTGGGGCAGCACTGAGTTTCCCAGGCACATCTGCAGCCAAACTCCAGTGTCAATGTTGATTCATTAATCCCTTTAAGTGTAATATACTGACTCTTCCAAGTAATTCCTGTGCCCTAGAGACCTCACTGTGCATTCTGCAAATGCAGAAACAAGTTTAAGCTTTAGTTGATTATTCTTTTAATCAAGCCCATGAAAGGGAGCAGGCTGGAGCACTTAACTGGACCTCCCGATGCTCTGTGTTGCAATGCCAGGCTTTCCTGTTCATTTGCACAGGGGAAAGACCAGAACTGGGGGAATTGGTTCTGGACTAAACTGGTTCTGATATTTAGGCATTCATTGCCAGGTTTTTGATGACTGCTGCCACATTGCCATTGTGAGGCAGGTGGCAGCCCCTCCTTCAAGAGCAAGGTGCCAAGGCAATGCTAGAGCACAGTCCACCCACACTTACTCCTGTAGCACCAGAGTCAGACCTGATTTTCCTGAATTGCAAGGAAAGCAATACTGGAGTGTTTTGATCCCCAAGCTCAGTGCACTATAAGAAAGGCAGGTGGCACAGAACTATACATCTCTGGAGCTGGGTGGTATAGCACATGCTTCAGGCTGTGGCACAGATAGCAACATATCTGTTGCTCAAATAGGATCTGGGACCAGTGACTATATAAGGCAAGTAGCAGAGGCTCAAAGTTGACTGGCAGTCAGTAGTTTGTATAGTGAATGCCAGTCCTTAGGGCTCTTCAAGTTCTCTGAGAGGTAAGACTACCAAGGGTACCTCCCATTTAGTTTGAGCTGAGCTACAGCCTATGTGAAAGACACAGAATATGGATCCTTATTCTTTACCAGTCCATGATCCTTAGTCTCCAGTGTCTGTTTCTCCAACAGGTATAGGGAAAAGTCTTTTCTATCTTGCAGGGCAGAACTGAGATGCTGCTATGGCTTTGAGTGCTTTTCTTTAAAAATGAATAGCCTAACTCTGCTGTGATACTTTGTTTTTGTTGTGGGTTGATTTGTTTTCGTTGGTTGGGTTTTTTCCCCCTTTGTTTTTGTTTATTTGGTTTCTTTGTTTTGTCTTGATTTCTGGTTTAATTTGTTTTGTTGTTGGTTTTGTTTTTGTTTTTTTTCCCAGGGGCATTGCCAGATAAAGGAGACTTGTTTCTGGACCCTGCCATGGATCAGGAACTGGAGAAACTGTAAGTGGAGTTGCCTCAAGTAGCAGGTAAAGCAATAGATTAAAGGTGTCATGCTAAGGAAGACTTTAGTAAAGTACTGTCCCTATTCCTTTGTTCTACTACAGAGGAGCTAACACAACAGCCTGAGCAGAGGGGACCTCTTTCTTTGGTGTACCTTGGTGCAGCTAACAAAATCCTTAGAAAAGGCTTCAGAAAGAGAAGGGGAAAGCATGCCTCAAAGAGAGGTCTAGAGGAAGCAACAGTCTCTAATGAACAGGGGAATTGTTTTTGAATGGTGAAAACTAGGAGTGTTGGGAGGACACGGGCTCAGCCCAGAAGAAAGATCTATTTAAAGAGGAAGATTCATGCAGTGCATCTGGTAGGTACTAGTGTAAGATGTGCCCCCTCTGTGCCATGAATAGCTACCCAGCCCTGTGCTAGTTGTGAATCAGTCTCCTCCCAGGTTCACTCCAAAACTACTATGATAAAGGTTGGAGATTGCAAGTTCAGCTGCCTAACATTTGTCCTTTCTCTTTCAGGGTAGCTCAGGTTTCGGGGCTTTCTGTCTCTGGTCCCAGCAGTGGGGACACAGCTAACGTGCCTGTCCGTAATTCACCCAGGATTAACTCTCCCTGGAAACCTCTACACCATCGAAGAAAAATGGATGCTGAGAGTGAAGGCTCCAATGAAGAGACAGACTCCTCTGAAAATTGAAGGTTGTGAGGGTAGGCACTGTTCCTTTCTCCAGAACCCACTAGAAGAACAGCTCTGATGTTGGGTTCTGGCCAATCACCAGTGTGTGTGTGGCTGTGCCAGTCCCTACCTGTCTCATATCAGGAAGAACTGATTTTCCTAGCTATTCCTATTCGTGCAGGAATAGCTCCTCTGGAGAAGCTATTTCCAGCTGCAGAGCCATGCTACCCCCTGCTGGCAAATAAGACAAAGCAGCAGATTCCAGCTCTTCCTCCCCTTGGAAATAGCTGAGCATTCTCTCTCGGGGGCTTTCCCTCCCAGTTCAGCAGGTGCTGGAGCAGTGGGAGTGCTGGTGCAGGCTGCTTACCAGTGTTTTATTGTGTTGCTGTGTCCAAACTTGACCTATATAGAGTAGTTAAATCGCCAGTGGCAGCTCTGCACTCATGCTCCATTGTTATCCCAGTAAAGCTGCACCTGGCTATGATCAAAGGTAAATATTCCCAAAGTTCCTAGAAAAGAAGGGCTTAGGTATTGCTTTGACACCCATCTCTGCTTCCTCCTCCATGTGTCCAAAACTTGCCCTAGCAAATCAACTAGACTGCAGTAAGTACTGCATAGTGCTGTCTGGCTCCTCTGCTGTACTGAGCTCCCTCCTGTGAGGCCTCCCACTGCCTCCAACAGCATGCTAAGGAAATGTGGAAAAGAGAGAAAAGTATTTTTAAATTCCTTGGCCACAGGTTATAGAGCATCTGCAGGGGTTGGGGAGGCAGAATCAAACAAGTTCTGGTTGTGTTTTTTGTAAATATTGGCATTGAGGTAGCATCATAGTGTAGCCTTTACAACTGAAAAGAAGTAGTATCTTACTGTGTTAGCAAACTCAGCAGTTTGGCCTCTACAGCCCTGAACCCTGTCTAACCCAGCTCCTGTGCCTCAGCTCACACAGACTGGTTATTTCCTGGGGAGCTTCAGTTCTTGCTTCTTTCAGAGCCTTCTTGCTATTCCTGTTCTTAACAGTGTGAGCTACCAAACGCTGGTGACCTAAAGCTTATAGCTAAGTGGATTGAACACATGCTGAAGCTATTTTAAGATTAATCTGTAGCTACACCTAAGTCTGTCCCACCTGTGAAAGTAGTGGGAAGGGTTGTTTATTTATTTTAAGTTATTTTATTTATTGATGTGCTCGCTAACTGCATTCTCCCAACCGCCAGTGAGGGACGGCGACAGCCCGACAATAAATCACGCTGCGTCAGGCCACTGCTGCGTCTGCGTTCTTCTGGACTGCCCCGGCCCCTCCTCAGGACACTAGGGCTAGGCAAGGTCGGTCAGGAGTAGCACAGGGCGACGAGGACCCCGCCACACCGTTGGCCACCCCGACTGCCGGGCCGCGGCTGCGCCTGTGCGGTGCAGAGCGACCCCCACCAGGGCCCCACCTCACGGGCGCTGCACAGGCGCCGGTTTCTTCCCGCCGCGCCCTCCCCA